>CM062820.1:1414554640-1414861770 GCA_031772625.1 Pinus tabuliformis | reverse complement strand
GGGTCTTTAAAGGATAATATCCAACATGATGTTCGCCTTTGGGAACCTGATTCATTAGAGAAGGCATTCAGGTTAGCAAGAAAAATGGAAGAAAAATTATGGCAAACAGGAAGCATACCACTCACAATAAAGACGGAAGTGTTGTTGCCCCTAGTCTTCCACAACATATAAGGTTGACACCACAAACAATTGGAAGAAAAAAAGAGCAAAAGGGCTTTGTTACAATTGTGATAGCAAATACACTAAAGGTCATAAGTGTGCTGAGAAGAAATTATTCTACATAGATTATGAAGAGGAAGAAGAAAAGGAGTAAGAAAGGTCAAAAGAAGAAGATATACTCCAGGAACAAAGCCTAGATGAAGAACAAATAAATCCAACCATATCTTGTAATGCATTGGCGGAAATTATCACTCCTCAAACCATCAAGATAGAAGGACAAATCAAGAAGAAAAAGGTAATAGTGTTGATTGATTCAGGAAGCACCCACAATTTTATTCATTGTAGGGTAGCAAAAGAATTGAATTGCTTCTTATATCTAGCACCAGAGTGTCAAGTGATGATTGCAAATGGAGGAACAATAAATTGCTCTGGAAGGTGCCATAATATCAAGCTATCCATGGGAGAATATGTATTGACTAGCCCAATGCTTTCCATTCCAATGGGAGGTGCTGATGTTGTACTAGGAGTCCAATGGCTACAATCCTTGGGTACAATAGCTTTTATTTTCAAGAACTTTTCATCAAATTTCTACGGAAGGAAAAGGAAGTTGAATTAAGGGGTATTGCAGGGAAACCAGGAAAGATAATCAGCTCTAATGGTATGACAAAGCTTCTAAAAAAGGAGCAAAGAGGTGTAATTGCACAATTATGTTCGCTAGATGTTTCCACATTGGAATCACCTATTTCTCCAGATCTCCAAAAAGTCTTGGAAAATCATTCCAAGGTATTTGAGACTCCCAAAGGTCTCCCACCTATGCGTGATCATGATCACGCTATTCATCTGATTCCAGGAAGTGTTCCTCCAAACATCAGGCCGTATAGATATCCCTATGTCCAAAAAAGTGAAATTGAACCTATGGTTGCATAAATGTTAGAGGCTGGTATAATTCAACCAAGTCAAAGTTCTTTCTCTGCTCCAGTAGTATTGGTGCACAAGAAGGATGGATCATGGCGCATGTGTCTGGATTATAGGGAGCTTAACGAGCTCACTATTAAAGATAAGTTCCCCATTCCTGTCATTGATGAATTACTGGATGAATTGCATGGATCAATTTACTTCACCAAGCTGGATCTTCGTTCGGGATATCATCAAATTAGAATGAAGATTGAAGACATTCAGAAAATGAAATTTAGAACTCATGAGGGTCATTATGAATTTTTGGTCATTGCTTTTGGCCTTACCAATGCACCTTCAACATTTCAAGGTTTGATGAATTCAATTTTCAAACCATTCCTTAGAAAATTTGTGTTAGTATTTTTTGATGATATACTAATCTACAACAAGTCTTGGAAGGATCATGTTGAACATGTTGACAAGGTGCTACAACTATCTGAGGAGAAACAATTATATGCAAAAAGATCCAAATGTTTCTTTGGAGTCCAGGAGGTGGAATATTTGGGTCATATTGTATCTCATGAAGGAGTTAAGGTAGACCCTAGCAAAATTAAAGCCATTAAGGAATGGAAAATCCCCAAATCCATAAAGCATCTGCGAGGATTTCTTGGGTTGACATGGTATTATCGCAAATTTGTTAAGAATTATGGGAGAATAGCAACACCTCTAACAACATTATTGAAGGAAGATGCATTTTCATGGACTCCGGAAGCAACAAAGGCCTTTGAACATCTTAAAGAGGCAATGTGCCAAGCACCAGTCTTAGCTACACCAGACTTCACAAAAACCTTTATTGTGGAATGTGATGCTTCAAGAAATGGAATTGGTGTTGTTATAATGCAAGATGAAAGACCCATTGCTTTTGAAAGTCGTCCAATCAAGGGAAAGTTTTTAAGCAAAGCTATTTATGAGAAGGAAATGTTGGCAATACTCCATGAACTTAAGAAATGGTGACCCTACCTAATGGGAAGACACTTCAAGGTAAAAACGGATCATGATAGCCTTAAATACTTTTTAGAACAAAGATTATCCTCTGAAGAGCAACAAAAATGGGTCACGAAGATGTTGTGTTATGACTTTGAAATCATCTAAAAAAAGGGAAGCAAAATGTGGTGGCAGATGCACTCTCAAGAAAGGATGAGGGTGTGGAAGCATTGTTGTGCGCCATTTCTATTATCCAACCAGATTGGATAAACGAAGCAAGGGAGGAATGGAAGAATGATGAAGAAGTGTGGGCACTTATTCGAAAGCTACAACAAGATTCCAGTACGTCTGATACATTTAGCTGGAAAAATGATTCGTTATGGTACAAAGATTGCTTATACCTCTGTAAGAATTCCCAACTAAAACAAAAGATTCTTATGGAATTGCACACTTCTCCCTTAGGAGGGCACTCAGGATTTTTAAAAACTTACCATAGGGTTAAGAAGGAATTTTTTTGGGATTGCCTTAAATCAGATATTCAAAAGTTTGTGGCGGAATGTTTGGTTTGCCAACAAAATAAAGTTGAAACAATTAAGACACCGGGTCTATTACAACCTTTATCCATTCCAAGCCAACGTTGGGAGGAGGTTTCAATGGATTTTATCACAGGTTTACCCAAGTCTGAGGGAAAGAGTGTAATCATGGTGGTAGTTGACAGACTTACCAAGTATGCACACTTTTGTGCATTATCACATCCATTTAAAGCCAGTACAATTTCTACTGCATTTATGGAAACAATTCAAAAGCTACATGGAAACCTAAAGATTATTGTAAGTGACAGAGATCCCATTTTCACTGGAAATTTTTGGACAGAATTATTTTCTTGTCTTGGTACTCAGTTAGCTCATAGCTCATCTTATCATCCTCAATCTGATGGGCAAACTGAGATAGTAAACAAATGTTTGGAAGGATATCTTCGTTGCTTTGTTTCGGATAAACAGACACAATGGGTCAAATGGTTTCCTTTGGCTGAATGGTGGTATAACACTTCCTTCCATACAACAACAAAAATGACCCCATTTATGGCACTTTATGGGTATCAACCACCATCCATCACATCATATTTAAGAGAAAATTCTAAGGTTCAGGCAGTGGAACATCACATCGAACATCAACAACAAGTTCTCCAACTCTTAAAGGATAACCTCGTGTTGGCACAAAATAGAATGAAACAACAGGCAGATCAACATCGCAGTGAAAGAAGTTTTGATGTAGGTGATTGGGTATTCCTATGGCTACAACCATATAAGCAAATGTCCCTAAAGCAAGCTAAGAAGGATAATAAATTATCACCAAACTATTATGGTCCGTACAAGGTGTTGCAAAAGATTGGTACTATGGCATACAAATTGGAGCTTCCTCCAGCTTCTTGATTGCACCCAGTTTTCCATGTTTCATGTTTAAAGAAGGTTATAGGCGACAAGCTCCCAGTTCAAACAATGTTGCCAGAACTTGATGAGGAAGAAAAAATTATATTGGAACCAAAAGCAGTCACAGAAACAAGAACTCGACAGCTATGAAATCGATCAATTTTAGAGTATCTTATCAAGTGGAAGAACTTATTCGCTGAAGATTCCACATGGGAGGATGAGAATTTTATGCAGAAGTATCCAGAACTACTCAAGCGTTGAGGACAACAATTTTTTGAAGGAGAGGGGCATGTTGGGTCCCTATAATACTAGTGATTCCCCCATTACTATTGTAGTTATACCCCTTATTTATATTGTTGTGCCCCTATTACCCCCATGTTGTTATTTCTGTGCCTCATAGAATCCCTCTATTGTTATTTTTGTGGCTTTATATTATTATTGTTAGGTCGGCTGGATTATATTGTGACTCCTTAGACTCCTATATATATAAAGGAGGTTTTGTCATTTGAATCATCCAAGAATTGTTCATTGATGTAATGTAAAGGAGGTTGCCCCCTCGAAGAGGCTAAATTCTAAGGCGTTGATCTATCTTTTCTTGAGCTGGTTTCATAACACTGCATCACCCATTGGAATGGAAAGCATTGGACCATTCAAGACATTCTCCCATGGATAGCTTGATATTATGGCACTTTCCACAACAATTTATGTTTCCTCCATTTGTAACCATTACTTGACACTTTGGTGCTGGATATAGGAATCAATTCAATTCCTTGGCTATCTTACAATGAATAGAATTAGGGGTACTACCCAAATCAATAAACACTATTACCTTTTTCTTCTTGATATGCCCTTCTATATTGAGAGTTTGAGGAGTGGTGAAGGTTGGCTGAAGGTTCAAGGCATCTGGCTTCTGTTGGACTTGGCATGGCTGGTGATGAAGGCGGAAGGTTGAATGCTTCTAGTGGATGGCTCTTCTTGGCTTCTGTCCCTTCCTTAGCTCATTTCAAGTGTACTTTATTCCACACCTTTGGGGTGGCCACCCACGAGGTCCGAAAAAGAAAGAGAGACCTTGTTAGTGATTCAACTAGCTTACTTACAGTATCACATATAGCGAGTCACCAGAACTACAATGTATGTATCCACTGGAAAACCTATCACTTTAGCCCCTTATACCACTGAATGAATTCATTCACCTAGGAAAGAAACTAGAGCGGAGGCATAGCATAACATGATAAAACCCCTTAGACCTTACCTTCTTTTTTACTAACCTACCTAATTCCTTTCAATGCATTACAAGGTATGGTGAGATTCTTTCTCCAAGATTGGTTCCTAGTGTATATCCTCTTCTTTTGACATTTCTTGTTCTTTTTCTTGCTCCTCTGGAATATCTTTTACCCTTATATTCAATTTTTTGAAGTCCTCAATGTGCTCCATAATTGAACCCTTTTGTTTGAGATTTATCAATTGGCTAAAAAAGGTGTTGCTTTTTGTATTGTCATAATGTGCTATCATTTCTTTCGTAAAAATTGCCCAAGTGACAAATTTTTTACGAGAGCAAAGTCATTGATACCATACAAACTGATTTGGTTCCAATATAAAGTTGCAATGCGTACCTTTTGTGTGTTTTTCACATTATGGAGATCGAAATATTGTTCCATCTGTAGTATCCATGTTATGGGATCCTTGCCATCAAACTTATTCATATCAATCTTTGGAACATGGTGGGTCTTCAATCCAACATTAGAGTCTATGAAATCATGATTAACATTTCTTTTGTTCTCATCATGAGTTTCCTTTACTACCCTTTCGCCATTCGGAAGCATTTCTTGTAGCAACTTTGTCAAATATATCTTCAAATATTCCATGTTTCCTTTAAGTTTTTATTCTATTCCATCCATCTTAGCTTCCACGCCCTTTGAATTTTGTCAAACTATTTTTTCAACCAAACTTGTCAAAACTTTAAAAAAACTACACACTTTTTTCACTTTGTAGGAGCTTGATATTGAATATGTTGTATCTATATAATTTCCGATCTCCAAGGTCTGAAATTGCGTCCTACGGTAGCCCTCTGATTTCTCTTTCCAATCCCGTAATTTTGATCAAGTTTGGATTCTCCAAGGAAGAGTTATGCTAAATATCCCACGATGACCCGACTATAGACTAGTTCAGTAAAATGAACTTGTACGAAGTGCCACATGTCATTGTTTTGACCTTATAACCTAAGACCGATATATAGAAACCTACAAGCTATCCTTTTTCTGTAACATTTTACAAACATTCAATATTATGCTTAGAGATAAATTTATGATGATTTCCCCAGGTCACTTGTTTGGGATGTAATTCAGGAGCATGCAAAAACCATAAATGTCTTGGACCATATCTCCGAAAATATAACTAAACAAGATCTAAAATTCAGGCTTGAGCTTCATAAAGCTTTTAGATTAAATGGGTTTTAATTTCAGAGTCTGAACCTTCGTAGAAAAAAAATTATAGTGAAAATTCCACGATGACCTATTTGTGATGGAATTCAGGAGCTTGTGAAAACCCTAACTTCCTCAGATCATATCTCCAAAAATATAGCGAGACAAGATCTTGAATTTGGACCCAAGGTTCAAAACGATTTCGGATCAAATGGGTTTTTTTAGCTTCTAAAACTTTATAGAGAAAAAGTTATATCGAAAATGCCACGATGGCGTGTTTGGAGAAGTGAAACCCTAGAATCCAAAGCTTTCATACCAAATGTTATGAATTCAACTCACAAAAGGATAGAAAATATAGATCAACAACTTAAAAATAAGCCTCTTTGAGGGGCGAACCTCTACATTACAAAAATGAACCATTATTGGATGATACAAATGACAGGGCCTCCTTTCTATATATAAGAGTCTAAGGGGTCCCAATACAATCAGAGCCTACATAACAATAATATTGTAGGGGCACAACAATAACAATAGTGGGCTTCTATGGGGCATAATAATAACAACATGGGGAATATATGGCCACAATATACAATAACAAGGTTGCACTAATAATAATAAGGGGTTACACTAGTAGTATAGGGACCTAACAATCAAATACTTCCTTTAGACAACTAACTCACTTGACTCAAATGACAACTAGTATTTCTTCCCTTCACTCATTGCCAAATGGAAACTAGTATTTCTTCCTTCACACTACTAAATCACTCGGCTCAAATTAGTATTTCTTCCATTCACTCATTACCAAATGACAAATAGTATTTCTTCAACTCATTGCCAACTTATACTTTCCTTAAATACACATTCCACTCACATATACTCTTCTTTATCACATCCTCCTTCCAACCACAATTCCCACTACCATGAGGACATTAACAACCTACACTTCCCTCTCCTTCTATATCAACATATTCTCCTCTTTATAATCGAAATTTCCCACTCCTCTCTTTTAATATTGATATCCGACACATTCCTATGGTTCAATTATCATGGGATTTTTATACTTCTGTTTAGATGATGTTTTATTGTTTTTTCTTTTCCCACTCATGTTATTATGTCATACTTATCTCTTCTTTCCAATGACAACATTCCACAAACTCCTCCCAATTAATTATCACATAATTTCTATATTTATATTTAAATCATGTTTTCACATTTATATTATTATTTCATACTTATTTATTTTAAATTTAAATATTGCATCCCTAAAAATATCACAAAACTAAAAGAAGCATATTTTCAAATCCACCTACAAACCTCAAACATGAACTAGATTAAGAACCCTAATATCTCGAGGGAAATCAATATCCAAAACAATACATTTCAGTCATATGCACATTATGTGCAAACACTAACCACTTTGCTGAATAAAGGACCTGATGCGAAGGCGTAACTCCTCACCATTATCCAAAGCAAGAAATGTAAAAATATCTTTTTGAAAACCCAGTAATAGAATTTTTAATGAAATTATGATTTTAATTTTTAATGAAATTATAGATTTAATGCTTTTAAAAAACTGTGTAAGATTTAAATTATATAATTTTACAATTTAAATTTATGATTTCAATACATTTTACTGAATAAAAATATAACCAAAATGTAAACTGAAATTGGAATAAAAATATAACCGAAAAACCAAAATGTAAAAGTTTTACACAAGGCCATCGTGGATTTCATAAAGAGACATTGACCCAAAGGAACATTCCAGTGTGGGCAGGGTCTTACGCAGTCAAAAAACGCCGAAAATAAGTAATTTTCTAATGGGCATTAAATGAGGGATGTATATGTTGAATTTTAAATTTTGGCATCTGATCATGTTAACCGCTCATTTAATATCCATTGGCAAGCCACATATTTGTTTCCGTCGGAAAAAAATGTTCCCTACAAGATGTGGATGTTTTTCGCAAAAAGTGATGGTTGTTCTACATCTTATCTTGTCATTGCGCCACTAATCACTCGAACACTTGTACCGAATTTTTTTATCTGATTAGATAAAGCAATCATGTTTGTTAGTGGCAAAAATTAAAAAAAATGAAAAATCACAGCAGAAGAGACCTCTTGGGACGTGTCATTTTGTAATAACTTTCAATATAATTATTTTGGACCTTGAACAAATTAACTAAATGAAGAAAATAAAATAAAGAGCACAATGGAATGGACCAGAGAAATAATATTGTTTTTTAAGCATGAAAGAAAACAACTATATTTCGTTGAATACGAGACACTTACATAATCAAGTGGAAATTATAGTTTAGGAAAGAGCACAAAACTCACTCTTAAGAGAAAAACATTCCAATAATTAACTGAAATACGAAGAGGAAGCAAGAAAACAAAAACATAGTACCCATACATAAGGATCTACAACCCAATGAACTACAAAAAAATCTCACCTGCAAAACAAAAGAACAACAAAAATAAGGATCAATAATTAGACTCGTGGTCCACCTACACAATCGATCCTCCTTAGTATATTGTAGGAAACACATTGCATCTTCCAAGAGACAAGTAGTAGAGCTTCCGGATGATCGAGGAATGAAAAAACAACAAGCCTTTAGATATAAAAATTTCTAGCGCTGAGGAGGATGCCATCAACAAAAGATTCGTAGCTAATAACACTGGGAAATGAAGAGCACCCACATTTGGATAAATGGTCATCCACTCAATTCTATTCTCTATATATGTGAGTGAAAGAAATATACTTAAAAGGCACCACCAAGGAGAGGATTTGTAGCATCCAATGAAATAAGGAGGGATGTCTAAAGTTAGAGAACCCCATTGCCCATTTGATTACAATTTTGGAGTCCCAAAAAACGTCCAACTCTTCAATATCCAGCCAACAAGCACATTTCATAACTCCCCAAAGAACAAGCAGCTATGCTTTGCTATTTGATCCTAAAACCCCCCACCAACTAAAGTGATATGACGTTCTGAGATCTAGTGAAATGAGTACTCCACACTCGCAAATGCCTCTTGTTGAAGAACCGTTAAAAAAACCTACCAAACTTGACAATCCAAACTCCCTAAAGCTGCTTATTCTCCTTTGCGGGTTTGGGGTCCATGACCCAATCTCCTAGAAGTACTCTAGTATCTTAAGGCATGTTTGATGCACTTGAGGGACAATATCCTAATTTTTTTTTTGTGTTCCTGCTCTACCAAATACCCCAAACTATGCAAAAATGGAGCATCCTATATGCCTTTTGTCCCTCAATCCATTTGGTAAGACAATTGTTTATGGATGAGTTGTCCACCTCTACTTTTATATGTAGGATACTTAACACTTCGTTCCAGATGGATACCACAAATAGGCAGGTTAGGAACAGATGGACCACCTCTTCCATCGCACCACCACACATGTAGCAAATGCATGGTCCCTGAAAACTTCTTCTAGCAAGATTCTCCCACCTAAGGATGTGTTTGTGCAAAACTAGCCACATGAAACATTCTAGTTTCAATGGGATCTCCTAATGCCATGCTTATGAAAACCATGTTGTGAGTCTTTGTGCATCATGTCCCTTTGTTATATACATATATAAATCCTTAACAGAATTTGCCATGTTGTTTTACGGCCTCCCCAAGACAGAGTATCATCCTTATCTATCAATACTACACCCGCATGATTGATCTGATCTTTATATCGATCCCATTCTTCCACAAAAGCCTCCGAAAGGTCAAGGTCTCTAGAATTCGACCAACTAGAGGAGATTTTGTGGAACGCCAGTGGCAAGACAACTGATTGAGTGAGTAGATACCCTTATTAGTAAGAAAATATATAATTGGAGTAGAGAGAAGGTGGTTGTTTTCCATACTTTTTATAGCAGCTAGCCCAACTTGAATCTCATCACCCTTGCCAACTTCCCACCGCAAGTTTCGCACTAGCCACTATTTCACCTTCATCAAGCTACACCATATCTGTGATGCTTCAAGCTTTTTAAGAGAACCTTTTTGTATCCATTCTTCTAGAGACCAGTTACTTAAAGATTTTTCTCGAACAATTTGATTCCATAAGCCTTAGCCTTGGAAGGTCCATAGGTTTTTGGCTATCAGAGCGAAATTAAAACCTTTAGCGGCTATAATTCACCAACCGACATCACTCATGTCCTAGGCTATAACCTCTAGCTGAACCAAATGAATCTTCTTGTGTGTACCAATGCCACTCGAGAGGAAGTTGGAAATAATTTTAAATACTATTTTTATGACTTCCTTAGGAATTTTGAATAAATGCAATCAGTACACTAGAATTCCCTGCATAACCACTTTGATCAATACCAATCGACCACCCTTGTGAGTCCACATGTTTATTTTTTTCTCAAACTTCTTGATAAGCCACTCCTAGTCTTGACACTCGTACTTATTTGGCTTCAGTAAAAATCCAAGATATTTGAACCCACCAGCTAGCATAATGACTTTAACCTCAAATAAATTGACTATCACCTTCACTGTCTCTACCTTCACGCTATCTGAAATCAACAGATATTTCTCTTTGTTCATCATAAGCCCTGATGTAACCTCGAATCTGAATAGGATGAAGCAGAAGTTCTTCCATTCAATTATATTGATTTTCCCAGTGAAGAGAAAATCATCAACGAACATGAAATATAAGTATTTATAGTTACCCTACATCCAAAAATTAATCCATTTTCTCTAGCATCATATATTCCTCTGCTCAGACCATCAATTACTAATATGAATAGTAACAGTGATAATGAATAGCGTTTGAGCCCCCTGTAGATCTTGAAGAAAAAAAATTGGTTTCCCATTGATAAGAATGGACAGGTTCGTTGAAGTGATGCATGCCATGACCCAGTCAATGCCACCAGGAAAAACCAATTTTGTGTGAGATCATCCATAAAAATTCCTAATTGATGTTGTCATATGCCTTGATCAAGTCAATTTTCATTAAGCATGTTACCACTCTACTAGTTTTTATTGTGTGGATGCATTCTTAGGATTTAGCAAAAACGTCCTAAATTGGTAGATTATGTAAGAATCCAAATAGTTACGATGAAATATGAGATGATAGTATTAGTTTGATTTGAATGGAAATTTTTTGAAATCATCTTGTACATTGCATTGCATAAGGAGATAGGTCTATAATCTGCAAAACATGAAGGATTAGTCTTTTAGGAATCAAAGTAATGAAGGCAGCGTTGATGGAGCCTGGGATGTGGTCAAGAAGTCTAGATTATTCAACCATACCCACAAGATCCATCCCCATAAGATCTATGAAATGTATAAGAGTTCTATCATCCAACTGTCTGGGTTGGCAATTTTGTCCCTAGCCATTTTTTTCATGACATCCTAGAGCTCCTCAAAAGTAATCGGTCGGGACAGTGATAAGTTATCCTCTTCGTCCACTATACAAGGAAAGTAATTGGAAAATTCCAAAAATTCACTAATATTGCATCCCTCCTTCACCATGTATTAATTATTGAAATATCACATCGCCTCTCTTTGAATATCCCGTTGCTTAGTGAAGAAATTATTTGCTTCATCTTTGATGTACCAAATTAAGTTCACCTTCTTTCGGATTGATGCTAGATTATGGAAGTATCATGTGTTCTTGTCCCTTGTAGGCATCCATGCAACTGTACTTTTATGTCTCCATTCATCCTCCTACAATTTTAGTATCTTGTGTTTCCTTGACACAAGATCTAGAAGTTCTTGCTTGGAAGCTTCAGAAAGGAAATCCCAACCATTTGGGTCATTCAAAACTGCTATCTCCTTGTCGATGGCTATTAACTCCCTCAAGAGTACCTTCTTCTGCTTTCTAGCCCAGTCTTTTACCTCAACCTTCAGTCTTCCCAGCTTGTGAGAAATCACTTCCATATTTGAAATTTGGGGAGTTTCAAGAGGATTGGTCCATGAAGTCTTGATTTAGTCAACATAATATTACTCCTTAAGCCACATGTGGTTGAACTTAAAAGGGAGAGCCTGCACATCATATTCTCCTGTCCATTCCAAGAAAATCACACGATGAACAAATATGTTAGAGAAAAAATTCCATGACTGTATAAGGTTCAACATATCGACTAAAAAATACTGCACTAGAAAATGATCCAACCTTTTGGCTATTGCTTCGGAGTCTAATCTCCCATTCCTCTAGGTTGGGGCCGATGGGTAAGGAACAATATCCCTGAGCAATTTATTATCAAATAAGTCTCTGAAATATACTTCTAGGGTTTGATTTGCATTTCTGCTCCCAAACCTCTGATGTTGTCGATGTCAGATTTGAATCACTTGTCAATATTAGTGAATGTAGGTCCATTATCCCACATCAATCGTGTCGATCCCATAAATTCCTCATGTTGAATTATGGAGAATATATATTCATAAGACACAGTCTGTTCCTAGAGCCACACATGTATCTGGATAAAATGATCTCGACAAAATATTTGTAAGCCTTGAAAGAAAACCAATTTGGATCCCACATAGTTTCCAAGCCACCAAAGTGTCCCTAAGCACACATTGCACATATCTCCCAACCTGGGAATATTTTTAATATATGTTCACTGGCTTTCTCTTTATCAGACATCGTTTCTTGGAAAAGAACGATGGAAGGTTGCTTTAGTAATATAGTTTTTTGAAGGGATATATTCTTTTGGGCCAATCCTAGACCTTGCACATTAATGGACATTATTTTAATTTTGGGAGAGTGTTGGTGGGCATGTTACCTCTAAGAACTTATGAATCATATGCCTCTGAAAGTCTAATGTCGCTGCTGGAGAAACCTAGGTCAAAAGGAGGATATTAGGTCTTCTCTAATGCCTATGAGAAACATGCATTAAGGTTTGGTGAAACATCAACACAAGAAAATATATTCTTGTATTTGGTACTGTGCTTCTTCCAGGTCATTACATTCTTCCGCAGTTCCGTGCAGATCAACACCACTTGGTCTTGAAAAAAAGAATTCTTGATTGTCAATGATTCCAGACTAATGAATTCCTCGTGGTCCACCATATCCAATTCTATGTCATCGGATAAGAGGGAGGAATAATTCCCTTGGTAGGACCCAAGACAAATGGGCAAGGGATGACTAGAGAATAGGTCAGGTGATCTATGAGCAATGGGCCCTATTGTTAAAAGAGCACTAGAACCAGAGATCAACCGAGAGCCCAATGTGTTTACCCCCACTGATGTTGGAAGTATTGGAGGCCTAGTATTCTCCTGAATCCCTCCATTTCCATGCTCTAAGCCTTTTGACATAGAGGAATCTCGATGGACATGTTCCTTGCCTTTTGAAATTTCCAAGGTTCAATCAAGAGAGATAGATAGATATTGAGATCGTACGTTATATACCCTTTGATTTTTTGCATGGATGTTCCTCCAAGCCTCCTATCGTGATGTGTCCTTATCTTTCTTCGCCATTGGGATTTTTGTACCTATTCTTGACCTCCCCTTCCCCCCACGACACATAATGGACATTCCACAATCAGATGTCCTATAACATGGAAACCTATACAACTGAAGGGGACACCCCAGTAATCAATTTGTTGTTTGAAGGAGATAGGCCCCTAAGAGATGTCCAATGCAGTATGTAGTCCATCCTTAAAATCCATTTCTACAAGTACTGAAGCAACCCTTTTGTCTAGGGCACCCAAGCACCCCTCGTCTACATAGTAAAATTTACCAACCTTGTTTGGAATTTCCTTAATAGTTGGTTTAAACCAAAGATCTAGTGGGAGCCCTGGAAGCTTCAACCACATGATTTTCATCCTTGGGACTTCTTTAATTGGATCAAACCTCACTGAATAACGCTGTAGGGAGAGGAAGCCATGACCACAAAAAGAAGGGATATATGTAATCTTCTTAGCATCCTCCAAATTTAGAAAGTGAAAACCAAACCATCCGTTTAGGAGAATTCTCACCTTCGGTCTGTATGTGAGTTTAGGAAACTAGCACTTCTCAATCAATGCTTTCATTTGATCCCCAGACATTTTGGTGAATTCCCAACAACCTACCAATACCTGCAACTTGAGGCATTCTACATCCTCCCAACATATGTCCACCCAAAGAAATAGATTTTGAACAAACTTGTTTGCCTTGATCGACTTCTTTCACCACCAGTAAATCTTGGTGATTCGAGATTTCTTGGACATTACTAGCTTGGATCCTACAAGATCCTCCTATATTGACAAATCATCAACACTTGGAAAGACTGACATATCATAAAGGCAGTTAGGTCGCGATCAAGGATCAAATTTGAAGGGAAGAGTTTCTTTTCAATTTGAAGGGACAACTTTATTTTAACTTTTCAACATTGACACATTAAGATACGTTATTCTTTTCATATGCAAATGAAACATAATTTTAAATTTCATATATACCTCACATATCACAATTTCCAGTATGTTAAATTATGCAGACCTTAAAGGAAGAAGCTTATTTATGAATATAGTATTATAGTATTATTTTATGAATATCATTGCAATCTCCAATAAAAGAAAAACTATAAGAACTATTTAAACTCCAATAACATAATTTCCATAAAAGAAATAACTTCTAAGAATATTTTTCCATAAGAATTATAGGCCTAATGATTAGTGTACACGTGCATTATGATGCATGACACCACTACAAAAGAACACATAAATAACATTATTTTTTGTAAACAAAGATGAATGAATACTACTTATTATTTAGTATTGAATTTCTGATAATAAGGAATCATACTTGCATTGAATCAATTTTGATCCTTAGTTCCTATTGTAATGTCTTCATATTAAGTAGGCATAAAGAAGACATGAAGATAATATTCATAGATGCAAACAAGCAAAGGAAGTAGTAAATGCAAGCAAGCAATTTGGGCACTAAATACAAGAAAGTGGAGTAGGAAGTAAGAAAATTTATAGGTGGAGCCATGGAGGATTGGTAGGTACCATTTGTAAATCCCAACCCCAAGAGGATGGACACTTGATTCGAATTGGAATTACATCAGCAAAAGGATTCACTACAACCAAAGCTTTTGATCTTCAATACCCATTACTACGATACAATTTCAATAAATAGTTAATACATGGATGCATGGGCTCCATAACAATAAGGTCTTGTTCTATAAAAATGATCATCCTGTTTTATAAAAATGATAACATTTTTTTTTGAGGATGAGAGTTTGGAATATTAACCACAATAGTCACTTTTAATGTCGACGTTTCAAGTCTACAAAAAGACTCATCGTCAGGACAAATCCACAGAGAAGAGTAAGGAGGAAGGGAATAAATAGTGAAAGGAAGGATGAGCAGAGAGAAATGGCTGACTAGATCATTGTTTTAAAAAATAGAGAGAAATGGCTGACCAAATCATTGTTTTAAAAAACGGTCGAGTCGACTTTGACTCGGCTGAGTCGACTCCGACTTGGCTGAGTCAGGTTGAGCCAATGTCTGACAGGGTCGGCTTGATGGTCAAAACAGAATAGCTAACTGGGTTGTTATCGAGCCAGTCATTGGCTCGGTCGACTCGATAACAACTCGATCAAATCAGTAATGACTCAGCTGACTTAGTAACAACTCGACCGACTCGGTAATGACTCGGCTGACTCGGTAACAAGGCCAATTCGACTCTTTGACAAAAATCCTGAAGCACATTTGTCAAAAGTTGTTCCACCTCCTACATATCAATGGTTGGGTTGTTGTTTATTGCATATTTATAGCCCTAAAGTAATCTATCGCTATGAGAAAGTTTTGAAAATTACAAGGCTGAAGTATGGTTATCCTAGTGGCATGAATTCGAAAACTGAAACAATGCATTGAGCCATACAATGTTTTTAAAAAGGCAAATGTTTTGGCAATGGACTAATAAATACATATTTACCTATGATTGTTCTGGAGCTTGACCAAAATTAAATCAAGGATTTTGAGACTTCATTAGGGGCAGAGAATTGGTATTATTGTTGTTGTAGTCTAGTGATTGTCCTGAGACAGAAAAGAATCATGGCATTGATGGCTAAGTATGAACTTTGTATTGGACATTGGATTGGGTGCCATTTTGATATAATGGATATATTCATGAGCCTACTTTGATCATATGTTGTCTTCTCTCTATATTCTAAAGCTTTGTGTTTGGAAACATGAATGAAAATCTTTAAAATTATGTTTTTTTATAAAAAAATAAATATTTAATGTATTTTTTACAATGACCGAGTCATTGAAATAAAACCGGCCGAGTCGATATCGAGTCGGAGTCAGAGTTGGAGCCGTCCCTCAGCCATTTCCGAATCGGTATCTAAGTTTTAAAACATTGGACTAGATAACCCTAATAGATTAATAATAAAAATAAACAGAAAAATGAGGAATAAAAAACTAAGGGAAATAAATTAGAAATAAGAATTATGACAGATAATAATAATTATTAATAAATCTCTATTTAGGATAATGGCCAATTAATAAAGTTAGTAACCTTATTATAAGAATTAATTATCATCATTATTGGTAATAATTATTACTAATAATGAAGTTGAATTAATAGTATAATAATTATTATATTAACTAGATTAATGAACATTAAACTAAAATGAGCCTATCAAATAATAGTAATTATTAAATTTTTTAGAATTGAATAAAATATTGATAATAATGATTTATAATAAGGTAGAGGGGAATGAATGAAGAGGAAGAGATAATCTGTAGTTGATGAATGATATTATTATTATTAAGGATTAATAGTTATTATTAAGGAAATATTAATTAATATTATAATAAGATATTAGTGTATTGTTATGGGGATAATTAGTTAGTTAGGGAAATTTAAGAGAGGAATGGAAGGGTTATGGGAAGGGAGGGCAGAGAGAGATTTATGAGGGAAAGATGAATATGAGGAAGAGGAGGGAGAATATGAGAAATATGTGTATGAAAGGTAAATAGGGAAATTTATATTCGGGTTTAGTTATGGTTAAGAGCTCTAATGTTGTGAATGATGGTAGAAATCTAACTTATGCTCACTTCTAAACTCCCATCTCTATTAAGATTACGAGGATGCTTAATAATTTCAAGAGCTTCCCGAATTTTACGTCTATACTGATGCTTCTCTTTGGCGATTATTTTGGAGTCTTCAAGACATATGTGGTGACATGACTTAGTTGAGTGTTCAACAAGGGCAGAAGACCTTGTTATGTTACTTTTGATGTCAACACCATGTTCTTTGAGCCTTATTTTAAAGGACCTCCCTGTTTCTCCTATGTAACAATTCCCACAAGAACACATGACTCTGTAAACACCTTTTTGCTGGACGTGATCCAGACTATCTTTGACAAATCTCATCTTATGTCTTATGGTAGTTAAGGGTTTGAAAGAGATTTCAAAACCTTTTTTGTGAGAACCTTGGCAAGTTTGTAAGTGATACCTTGAATGAAGGGTAAATAGGCTTTATTGTTAGAATCTTGGGAATTGGTTGCCGGGGGTCTAACTTGATTTCTGGTCCTAGCTCTTTTGATGGTCCTAATGATGTCTTTATTTTTATACCCAATGCTTAAAAAGACATTCCTTAAATACTCAATTTCTTCTTCAACATGGTTGGCATCCGATATTCTTAAGGCTCTAGTAAAGAGAGTTTTGAGCACCCCCATATTTTGGGCTAGGTGATGGTGAGATTCCACATGAAGGTAGTTATCAATGTATGCTTTCTTTCTGAAAACCTTGTGTCCAAGAGAACTGTCTTTATTTCTAAGGAGGAGAATGTCGAGGAACGGAATGTTGTTACTTTCTTCAACTTCCATTGTGAATTTAATGTCCTTAGATAAATTTTTAAGGTGGTCTAGGAAGTTACTCAACTCCTTGTCCTCATGAGGCCAATTTACACTAGTGTCATCAATGAACCTGATCCAGAATTTTAGTTTTAGTGGAAATGTATCAAACACATTCTTTTCAAACTTCTCCATAAATAGGTTGGCTACTATAGGTGAAAGTGAGGATCCTATAGCCACTCCTATTGTCTGCTCAAAGAATTTACCATGGAAGGTGAAGAAAGTGGAATGGAGACATATTTCAATGAGCTTCGCAGTTTGGGGGTCTGTGACTTCATTTACCACTTGCGTAACTTTATCTAAGGGAATCTTCGTGAAGAGCTGGACCACATCATGATATGAAGAAAATTTGTTAACATTATTTGTTTTTTTAGATATTATGGTACATCGAAAAATGGTTGATAAAGAAAAAACTAGAAAATTATTGACAAGTAAAACATATTATGAAAAATTTCCTCATCCTTTAATTGAAAAAACAAGAAACAATTTCCATTTCAAACTTGACAAGTCCTTTTTTATATTAAATGTCATTTGCATAGGAAATAATTTTGTACTCTTCTCTTACAAGCGAGAAAGCTTTTAAAGGGAAATGACAACTTCAAATTTGAACCATGGTAGAGATCCCACTGCATTCTCCACAACAACGGTAATATCTATTAACCCCTCCACATTTCTAATTTAGTCAATTTGAAGATCTCGGCCCGACATTGGTCCAACACTGTAGAATCTCCTCCAAACTCCAGCAACCTTGATGAGGTGTTTAGTTTTGTCAAATCGCATAAAATCCAGCATCCACTTAGATATTACCACGTCATTCACCCAAGTCAAGACCACCACGTCAGAAAGCCTACCCGGACCAGGTGACAAGATTCCAGTACAACCCTTAAATCGAAACCCGGAACGTAGATCCCACATATTAACAAATGACGACGTTCAACAATGGAAAAATCTTCTGGACAACAAGATCCAATCCAACAAGATATACCAATTTTAATGCCAGTCTACCTAGTAGCCATAAATAGAAAGGGAATAAAATTCAAAAATCCACTAGAAATCACTAACCTCAATAACTCAATCACTTGTAAGAGTACATGATTTGTGCCCCAGCGGATCATGACCCTTTTCAGAAAAAACAGCCAGGATCATAGGTCAAAACTCATCGGCACTATTGCAGTATCAGAATTTTAGTGGAGCCAGTGCTTGAGAGGCCCAAAATCCCAATAAACCATTTGCAGAACTGCAACCAATTATCCAGCCATTATTGACTGATGTAGAAGAGAAACAGACTTGGATGTAAACTCATGGGCTCAGATACATCCTCATCAGCCTAGGAAAACCAATGTCCACACGGGCATGAGAATCTCCACAAACTAGAAGCCAATTAAAATCTACTCACAATTGATTGAGACTGCAGAGTAATATCAGGGATAGTAAGCAAATGAATCAAATGATAAGATTCTCGTTTATGAAAGTTGGCATTGTTGGTTAGCATTGATTGAATTTTTTATTTTTAGTATTATTTTCAAGGTAAATATGGTTATCTTTATTTAGATGGTAGGTTGTGAAATACTGGGAAACTTGATTAACACAATTAAGGTTAATCGCTGACTTTATTCAGGTTGATCAAATGCAGTTACACTTAGTACAAATATCTTTGAAAATCTTTGCATTATTTAGAAATCTGCAATCCAGGTACGCTTATTATAAATATCTCTGAAAAGCTGGGCAGGTGTTGATACTCAACAACAAAATTCAGTCAGGTGAAGAAACCTGTAAACGATACCTATAACGTTCTCTGTTTAGCTCTATTTGTTTTTCTGTTGAATGAGCCAGGAACAATGGTTTAATATGGAGTTGTATTGTTGTTTAATAGAAGTTTTGGTCTCTGAAATCTTTTTGACAAAGTATAAACCATTGCAAGTATGAAAACATGAATTATGAACAGTCCCAAATAATTTATTTTTTAAAGAACTGAATTTAATGGTAAACAGTAATAACAATGTTAGGTAAGTGCATTACAAAGGGACCTAATTCAAAAATTAATTCAATTCCATGGACAGCACTTTTGGTGAACACTATGGAAACTGTTCTGAACCCAACTTCAACTTTGTCCTGCATATTAGTATTTAATTGGCCTGAAGGAATTTAATGTCCTAATTATAATAGGATCGATCCAGAAAATGGATTCACTGTTCCTTTCAGATGAATTTGATTTTAACCCCTCTGATTCTCATTGTTCGTTATTTACTGTTAAACATAATATGTTGGCATTATGATTCAAGTGTTGTCCTTGATGGCAAACCCATTTAGGTGATAAATCAAGAAGGACGCAGGAAATATGTTCAGCAAGTGCGTCCCCGCAGGTATACCATACAGAACCCGCGTCCAGGGACGCAGGCCAGCCGTTCAGGAGGTGCGTCCGCCCAGTGCACACATTTCAAGGCAGAGAAAAGCACGTGGGGGTTTTTGTGTGGTATCTAGCCGACGGTTTTGTGTTTCTATGGTGTCGGCTCGTGGTTTTGTTCCATGTTTTGGGGAGAAGCTTGCCTATATAAAGCAAAGGAGTTCATTTGGATTAAGCATCATCTTGGTTGAATATCTTTTGGTGAGATCTAGTCCAGATCTATGAAGGCGAATCTTCTAATGGACTGTGATCTCTATGGCGCATGATCAGATCTGTGGATCTGAGTGTTTGGGTTGGTTCTGAAGTCCTCATATCTTTTATATCTGAAGGGACGCAGGTTCAGTGAAGGGAAAGTGCGCCAGGACGCAGTACAGTAAAGGCGCAGGTGCGTCTCTGAGGCAAAGGACGCGGCGCGACTGTGTTCTTGGGTGCGTCTCTGAAGCAAAAGACGCGGCGCGATAGTGTTTCTGGGTGCGCCGGTCGCAGCAAAGGATAGAGGAACAGTGCGTCGGCACGCAGAACAGTGAAGGTAGACTGCGTCCAGTCGCAGGTCACAGAAAGAAAATATGCGTCCCTGTCTTAAGATGATCTGTTGACTGTATATTTCTGTTCATAAGGTGTTCTGGGTTATTTCTGTAATTACTGATCTGATATCTGTAGTGGACTGTATCTGTTGTATACTTGTTGATCATTTGATTCTTCATAAAAAGAAGTAGGGGGTTGTAGCTCCCTTCCAGGAGAGACTGGAAAACGAGAGAGAGTTGTAGCTCTCTGCAGGTTGCAGCCTGCGTGCTGGTAAAGGACTGCACCAGTACAAAATCATTGTAAAAAGAATTTCTTGAAAGAAGATAGAGACATATTGCAGCAGGTGGTTTTCTCCCGCATTGGGTTTCCACCTTACATCTTGTGTTCTTTGGTGTGACTGTCTATTTTCTTTATTCATGCTCATTATTTTATGGTACTGATATGCAAGAATAATTCAAAAGATCAAATAAGGAAGATTTGGTAAATTGCTTGATAATACTGATTCACCCCCCCTCTCAGTATTATTTCCAACAATTGGTATCAGAGCAGGTCCTTCAGAAAAGCTTGATCGCTTGAAGGTAGATCGTTCATCATGAGCAACTACGAGAGAGAAGCATCAATCAGGCCACCAGTTTTTGATGGGACAAACTTCAATTATTGGAAGGTAAGAGTTACTGCATATCTTCAATCTCTTGGTACTGAAGTTTGGGACATTGTAGAAACAGGCTATGCTTTTCCTTCAGCTACTCCTACAGATCCAGCTGAGAAAAAGAAGTATGAAACAAATGCAAAAGCAGTCAGTACTCTATTAGGAAGTATATCCCAAACAGAATTCATGAAGGTAATGCACTTCAAATCAGCAAAAGAAATATGGGACAAAATGATCACAAGCTATGAAGGAGATGAACAGGTAAAACAAGCCAAACTTCAAACTCTCAGAATTCAATATGAGACTCTCAAGATGTATAATGATGAAAGTGTGGCTAATTATTTTCTTCGGGTAGATGAGATTGTAAATTGTATGAAAAATTTGGGTGAAGAAGTAAAGGAGTCTCTAGTAGTTCAAAAGATTCTAAGATCATTATCCCCCAAGTTTGAATCCAAAGTATCTGCAATAGAAGAAAAAGAAAATCTCCGTGTTCTTACTATGTCTCAGCTACATGGAATTCTAACTGCTTATGAAATGAGAAAGGGAGGACCATCAGACAGAAGGGAGGCTGCTTTTAAAGCATCAGGCAAAGAAGATTACTATGAAGCAAGCCATGATCCAGAAGAAGAGGAAGAAGAATCAAATTTTGTCAGAAATCTTCAAAGAGGTTCTGGAAGGTTCAGAGGTAAGCTACCTTTCAAATGCTTTGCTTGTGGAAGAGTAGGTCATTATGCTGCAAAATGCTCTTATAAGGATAAAGGAAAGGAACCAGTTAGATGGAACAAGAAACAAAGCGCAAATAAGAAAAGCTACTACACCCATGAAGATAGTGATGGCTTATCAAACAGTGATGAAGATGAACAAGGTAATAAATATAGGTTGTTAATGGCATTTGAAGATGATGATTATGAGGATGCTGTAGATGTGGATAACCTTTATGATGAAATTACTAGACTCAAGAGATGCATAGAAGAAAAGAACATGATTATTGATACTCTACAATTCCAAATTGATGAAAAGGAAAAACATCTTGAAAAATTAGAAGGTGAAATTGTTGGTCTTAGAAAAGAAATTGAGAAAACAAAAACTATTAATCTCAAGTTTGTCAAAGGATCTGAAACTTTGGATGAGATTATCAGTGTGCAGCGGTCTCCACTAAATAAGACAGGTTTGGGCTATAATGGAGAAACTTCTCAAGCATCCACTTCAAAAAGTTATCTTGATGCAGCAAGAAGAAATGAGCAAGAGCACAAGGAAGATCATCAGGTAAAGCAGGGACAAATGTCAAGCAGAAACTATCAGGGGCAATCCAGCTTAAGGGTGAACAAAAGCCACAACCAGCCACAGGTAAAATCTTCTCAATTTGGTTCAAGAATAGATGAAAATAGAAATTACAATCAGTTGGCTGGTAGATCCAATAATCGCAGAAGCTTCTTCAATGGACAATGCTTTTCTTGCCATAACTTTGGTCACAAAGCAGCTCAATGTGTTGCGTATAAAACAATCATGACTAGGGAAGCTCAAAAACAAAGAAGTATGACAGGGATTACAAAAAGGACCTATAACAACTTTTCAGCTCTTGAAAATGAAGTTGAATGTTCTATTTGCAATAATTTTGGACATAAAGACTTTGAATGCAGAAGCAGGTTTCCGGAAAGAAAGGTACAAGAGCAGAAAAAGGAACAAGCCTCAGGCGCCAAAACATGGAGAATAAAGGAACCTCAAACAGAAAGATGTGGGATAGCATTTTATGCAGAAGGACAAGAAAATCTATGGTACATTGACAGTGGATGTTCGAAGCATATGACAGGTGATAAAGAAAAACTTGAGTCTTATTCTAATTTAGAAAAGGGAAAGAAAGTCTCTTTTGGAAATGATACTCCTGCAACTATAAAAGGAAAAGGTATTGCTCCTTTAAAAGAAGATGTTAAGGCTGGAAATGTTTTGTTTGTTGATGGATTGAAGCATAATCTACTAAGTGTCAGCCAGATGTGTGATCAAAGAACCGAGGTTATATTCAGATCAAATGGATGCCTTGTTCGTGATCTTGATACAGGTAAAACAGTTCTCAAAGGAAAGAGAACTCCAAATAATCTATACATATTTGATGAAGGACAACAACAATGCTATCTAAGCAAGAATGAAGAGCACTGGTTATGGCATCGAAGGTTGGGACATCTAAGCTTCTCACAAATAAGGAAAGCTTGCAAATATCAGGCAGTTCGCGATCTTCCAGATATCAAAATTCCTGACAACACCATATGCAGATCATGTCAGTTTGGAAAACAAACCAGAACTAACTTTCCAGAGAAAGAAGGATCAGCTAGCATGCCTCTTGAGCTAGTACATACAGATGTATGTGGACCATTCAGAAAAAGAACACCTAGAGGAGAGGAATACTTGATATTATTTATTGACGATTTCTCCAGGTTTGTTTGGTTAGGACTTATGAAGCACAAAGATGAAGCATTCGAAAAATTCAAAACCTTCAAAGCCTTGGCTGAAAATGAATCAGGTCACAAAATTAAGTGCCTCAGATCTGACAGAGGTGGGGAATTTACTTCAAATGAATTTTTCGATTTCTGTGATGAACATGGGATAAGGAGAGAATTCTCTACAGCTAGAACGCCTCAGCAAAATGGAGTTGTTGAAAGAATGAACAGAACAATCCAACAAATGGCTCGTGCTATGCTTGATGAATCAGGAACCCCCGCAACCTTCTGGGGTGAGGCTGCACATACTGCGGTTATTATTCTCAACAAGACAAATGTCCGGGTGAACAGCACTCAAACCCCTCATGAGCTCTGGAGTGGTAAAACTCCTTCGGTAAAGCACTTCAAAATATTTGGGAGCAAATGCTATATCAAGAATACTGAGGAGCAGCTTGGCAAACTTGATCCTAGAGCAGATGAAGGCATTCTTCTTGGCTATTCTCCACATAGCAAAGCATACAAATGCTACAATAAAAGACTTGGCAGAATTGTTGACAGCATTGATGTAGTGGTTGATGAAAAGGGATATATTCCTAGGCAAATACATCGTGAAGACATCGAAGAAGATGAGAGCTACCCTCAAAGACAGAATGATGAAGAAGAAGAACCTCAAGAAGAATCTCAAGAAGAACCTCACGAAGAAGCAGAAGAACGGACAAGAATAGAAGAAAAGACTCCATCCAGATATGTTCAGAAGAACCATCCAGAATCTCAGATCATGGGACAAAAGAAGCAGGTATACAAACTAGAAGAACAGTTGCAGAAGCTTCAAGCTATTTGGCATTACTTTCCTCCACCGAACCACAAAATGTGAAAGAGGCATGCAAAGATGAATGTTGGGTGAAAGCAATGGATGAAGAACTTGAGCAAATCGAAAAGAACAACACTTGGGAGCTGGTTCCTAGACCAAAAGATAAGAATGTTATTGGAACAAAATGGGTCTTCAAAAATAAATTGAATGAAAATGGAGAAGTAATTAGAAACAAAGCCAGACTCGTTTGTAAAGGGTATGCGCAGCAAGAAGGAATAGACTTTGAAGAAACTTTTGCTCCTGTTGCAAGACTTGAGGCCATCCGAATGTTCCTTGCTCTCTCAAGTTTTCAGAACTTCAAAGTATTTCAAATGGATGTGAAATCAGCCTTTTTGAATGGAGACTTGGAAGAAGAAGTGTACATTGAACAGCCAGATGGGTTCATTCTTGGAAATGATCCAAATCTTGTATGCCGATTGAAAAAGGCTCTCTATGGTCTCAAACAAGCTCCAAGGGCTTGGTACTACCGGTTGGACAAATATCTTCATCAACAAGGTTTCTTAAAAGGTTCAGCAGATAGCAATCTGTATATAAAAGTTGAAAATGACAAATTGCTAATACTTGTTGTGTATGTAGATGACATTATTTTTGGCAGCAATGAAGAAGCTATGAGTCAAAGCTTTGCCTCAGTCATGCAGAAAGAATTTGAAATGTCCTTGCTAGGAGAACTGACATATTTCCTTGGTTTGCAAATCCAACAGAAGGAAGGAGGAATCTTTTTATCTCAAACCAAGTATCTCAAGCAGATTTTGAAGAAATATGGCATGGAAGATGCAAAACCAGTATGTACACCCATGGTCACAGGATGTAGTCTCAGTGCAAATGATGAATCTGCAGCAGTACATCAACCAACCTACAGATCTATGATTGGAAGTTTACTATATTTGACAGGTACCCGACCAGACATCATGCATGCAGTTGGAATAGTTGGAAGATTTCAGGCAAATCCGAAGGAGACTCATCTTCAAGCAGTGAAGAGAATTTTTAAATATCTTCAAGGGACTCAAAATTATGGCTTATGGTATCCTAGAGATACAGATCTTACTCTTCATGCCTATACAGATGCAGATTGGGCCGGAAGCGTGGATGACAGGAAAAGCACAAGTGGTGGTGCGTTCTTTATGGGTCCCAGACTGGTCTCTTGGTTCAGCAAGAAACAGAGTTCAATTGCCTTGTCTACAGCTGAAGCAGAATATGTTGCTGCTGCATCTTGTTGCACCCAACTCCTTTGGATGATGCAGAATTTGCAGGATTATCAAATCACTTGTACTCCTCCAATCCCTATCTTATGTGACAACACAAGTGCAATCAGCATCTCAAAGAATCCGGTTATGCATTCAAAAACCAAGCACATACCAATCAAGTACCATTTTCTCCGGGAACAAGTACTTGAACAGAAGGTCAAGTTGGAGTATGTTCCTTCTAAGGAACAAGTTGCTGATATTTTCACCAAACCGTTGCCCAGGGACACTTTTGAATACCTCAGGCAAAAGCTGGGGGTTGTTGATGCATCATCTTACTGTTGATCATCTTCCTATTGGTGGTATAGGCTCAGGGGGAGCACATAATGCATTGTTGGCATTATGGAGAAGGAGATCTTGGAAATAGCTGCAATATGTCTCTATCTCCTTCATGATGGATTTCTGGTTACAGATCTGGAGATGCATGAGCATAGGGGGAGCATACCCTTTGCCCTTGATGTCAAAGGGGGAGAATGAAGCTGAAGATTATGTGGTTGCCATCAAGTCCAAAGGGGAGATTGTTGGCATTATGATTCAAGTGTTGTCCTTGATGGCAAACCCATTCAGGTGATAAATCAAGAAGGACGCAGGAAATATGTTCAGCAAGTGCGTCCCCGCAGGTATACCATACAGAACCCGCGTCCAGGGACGCAGGCCAGCCGTTCAGGAGGTGCGTCCGCCCAGTGCACACATTTCAAGGCAGAGAAAAGCACGTGGGGGTTTTTGTGTGGTATCTAGCCGACGGTTTTGTGTTTCTATGGTGTCGGCTCGTGGTTTTGTTCCATGTTTTGGGGAGAAGCTTGCCTATATAAAGCAAAGGAGTTCATTTGGATTAAGCATCATCTTGGTTGAATATCTTTTGGTGAGTTCTAGTCCAGATCTATGAAGGCGAATCTTCTAATAGACTGTGATCTCTATGGCGCATGATCAGATCTGTGGATCTGAGTGTTTGGGTTGGTTCTGAAGTCCTCATATCTTTTATATCTGAAGGGACGCAGGTTCAGTGAAGGGAAAGTGCGCCGGGACGCAGTACAGTAAAGGCGCAGGTGCGTCTCTGAGGCAAAGGACGCGGCGCGACTGTGTTCTTGGGTGCGTCTTTGAAGCAAAAGACGCGGCGCGATAGTGTTTCTGGGTGCGCCGGTCGCAGCAAAGGATAGAGGAACAGTGCGTCGGCACGCAGAACAGTGAACGGTAGACTGCGTCCAGTCGCAGGTCACAGAAAGAAAATATGCGTCCCTGTCTTAAGATGATCTGTTGACTGTATATTTCTGTTCATAAGGTGTTCTGGGTTATTTCTGTAATTACTGATCTGATATCTGTAGTGGACTGTATCTGTTGTATACTTGTTGATCATTTGATTCTTCATAAAAAGAAGTAGGGGGTTGTAGCTCCCTTCCAGGAGAGACTGGAAAACGAGAGAGAGTTGTAGCTCTCTGCAGGTTGCAGCCTGCGTGCTGGTAAAGGACTGCACCAGTACAAAATCATTGTAAAAAGAATTTCTTGAAAGAAGATAGAGACATATTGCAGCAGGTGGTTTTCTCCCGCATTGGGTTTCCACCTTACATCTTGTGTTCTTTGGTGTGACTGTCTATTTTCTTTATTCATGCTCATTATTTTATGGTACTGATATGCAAGAATAATTCAAAAGATCAAATAAGGAAGATTTGGCAAATTGCTTGATAATACTGATTCACCCCCCCTCTCAGTATTATTTCCAACATAATATTATAAATATGATAAATTTAAATGGGGAAGATTAAAATATGTAAATCTTTTAATTGAATAATTTAAATAATATACCATATAAGTTACTGATTTAAATTGGAAAGACAAATATGTATATTTTTATATATGAAATAATGTAATGTATATGGATCATTGTTTCAAATCCTCATGAGTAAGATACCTATTAAATAAGATGCCTATTAAACGGTAAACCTTCTCTTACAACCAAAAAGATTTCCAATATCAAGTTGACTTTTGCTAAACCTAAAGATTAAAATTAATTTATTGTTTGTAAATATTTTTAACATAAATAATACATTGCTCAAGGCTTTTTGCAGTTCTTTTCAGGACAATAAGATTTATTTAATGGTACTTCTAATTGAATTTTCGACCTTTAAATTGATTTTTTTACAAAATGATAAGGCTCTTTAAAGCAAATTAAGAGAAACATTGAAATTGAAAATTTTGTGTAGAACAATAACTCATCGACAAATGATTGAAAGGTTCACTGAAGTCCAAAGCTAAGTCATATGTGTTAGTCTCACTTTAAATTGTTTAATGAAAATTCAGATTATATATATATATATATATATATATATATATTCGCATAAAATTTCTTTTAGGTTAATTTAATTTCAAATCTCAAAGTTAAAGTTAGAACTTAGGGCTAACCTTATAACATAGCTTCTTAGGATATAACTGTTATGAAGAAAACAAAAAGGCTTTGTCGAAATGGAGATATGGTGATAATGTATTTATGGAGATATGGTGATAATGTATTTATGGGACGATAGGTTATAACAAATTAAAAATGAAAGCAATTGTATGTAATATAAACTTTGATAATCTGGCCAATAAGTAATTGTTCAAAAGCTTCAAATGCCAAATTTTACTTTGGAGATCAATTATGTTCCATAGTACTTATAATTTACATTGATGATAGAATCGCATTATAAAGCTCCAATGGATAGCGTCTTTATAAAATTTTCCCACAATGTAGACCAACAACACCATGAATTATGTGCAAATTCGTCAAATTTACTATAGCATGATGTTCCATGGGATTTAGTCTCAAATTTTGTTGTTTTGTTCAATTGGACTAAGGAAAAAAATGGCTATAAATTTTGCAGAATCAAATTCTTAATATTCATAAACCAACTAATCTTTAATATTCATGAACCAACTAACTTTTATTTCAGAAGATAAATAAAAGTTAAATGACTCATTGTTTTTGGCAACCAATATATGATTGCTGTTATTGTTTCATTGTGCATTGTTTGTGCTTTACATAAATTAGTCATATCTTAATCTATCAAAGGTCGAGAGAGATCAAATCTCTTTGTCTATCAAAGGTCGAGAGAGATCAAATCTCTTTGGGGTGATATGAGTCAGAATGAGAATTGAACTTCACACTTTAAAGTGTGGCTAGTGTGTGGTAGAAGATTTGATGTATGGATTTCTATTCAAGTCTTTGCAAGTCAAAGTCTAGGGGATGTCCTAGCTCATATTTTTTTATAAATAAAATATCCTTATTTTAGAAAATAAATAAGATATTAAATGACTCATTGTCTTTGGCGAGAAATATGATCATTGTAATTGTTTCATTGTGCATTATTTGTGCTTTACATTAACCAACCTAGATCCATCTTAAGTTTGCATATAACTGTATTATCATGTACACTTTTAAATCATGTGATTTAAATTTTTTTTTTAATAAATAAATGATGGTTTATCAAGGAATAGATTTATGGTTTTACTGAATATTTTTAAAGTTTAATTTAATGAAGAATAAATTTCCTCTTTCAACAAATATCTTTAAAGTTTAAATTGTAAATATATTCAGAAAATAAAATAAAATCATAACTACTAGAGTCATTCTACATCCCAATATGAGGGCGATGTGTAATTTCATCCATGCTCATTGAGCCAAGAGGCTCCTTATTATCCATGCTCATTGAGCCAAGAGGCTCCTTATTATACAACCCATTATGATGGCGATGTGTAATTCAATCCATGCTCATAGTGGAGTTGACATGTGTCCCTCTTAAAATAAAAAATAAAATACTCTATTAGAAAAGTACTTGGCTCCTTATACAACCCACTATGAGGGTCATGTGTAATTCAATCCATGCTCATAGTGGAGTTGACACGTGCCCCTCTTAAAATAAAAATAAAATATTCTGTTAGAAAAGTAACGTGGGCTATAATAATAAAAAATGAATATGTTATACATGTTTAGTTAGTTATCCATATGACTTCATATAATTTCGTGTAAAGTAATTAGAAGTAAACAAAATGTGTGAGTAAGATGTTTAAACCTTATACTTTTCAAAAATATTTCAACACGAGATTTGAATAAACTATTTGAAAATCTATGTTAACTAATTTGTGTCTATATCAATTTTAGATATATCTTTTTTCCCAAAGGAGAAAACAACCTTCTTTTATTAATGAAAACAAAAGAGTGTTACATATGCAACATTGCTCTGCAAAGTATATGATACAAATAGAGAATAAAACACAAAGAAATGAAACATTTAAATAGACTAAATCGTCTTACAATCGAGGAAAAAAAATCCAAAGCATTTTCCAAAATTATAGTAGCATAGTATACTCCAAGGATGACATTAGATGCCTAGCAATATAAAAAATAGAGGATTGTATTAGAAAAAACAGTCAATTTGTCCAATAGGAAAGACCAGGATGCCATCGAAAAAATGCTTAAAGGAAAAAAATGTGCCAAAAAAAAGGTTGCTAGATAGGGAATGATCCAACACCGAGGATGGAGACATTGTCAATCAATTCATAGAGAATCTGTTCTATAGGTGTAGAGGATCCTCTCTTGGGAAACCTGTCTACAGGGTCGTTCTGTTCACGAAATATATGGCATAATTGGATGGTTGTGAAGGAGGCCTTCAAAAACTCAATTTGTTCCATCCAATGGAGGAGAGAGGGCACTTGTAGGGATGCCCTTCCATTAGTCCAGTCTATCACCATCTTTAAATCCATTGCCACTAGAATATCCTCAATAACAAGACAGACAACACATCTAAGTACCCCCCATAGCGCCAACACTTCTTCTCAGACTCAGAGTTTCAACTTAGCCTTGCTCACTAAAAATTTTTGGAGACCATTCAACTTCCCAGGTATTTGTCAAAAAATCATCTATGAAAAATATCTCAATATGACCTCCTTAGAAGACTAGATCTAAGGTGGAGCCCTGGTTAAGAAGAACACATATTTCATATGGCGTAGCCTGATAAAATCTAAGACTTGGTTATGTGGGAATCTTAAATGGCTGGATGGTCATGGAGATCAGATTTACATTGGCCTAGATGCGATTATGGACATGGAAGGGAACCATATTCTCTCCCCTTAAATCATCCAATTTATTAATGGGCATGGGATCCACACTCTGAATGACATTGGTCATAAAAATCTGCCATCCTTCCCTATACTATCTATCCACAAACTGAGATGTTGGCGATTCCTCCAAAGCATTAGGCTGAATGGGAATTTTATAGATCACTCCTCTACCATGCAGGGATCTTCTTGTCGAAGAGGGAAGATAGACTTTCCTGGGGTGGGCTCACCCACAAAAGAGAAATATCTACCAAAGATACTTATAGGTATATACACAACAGGCAGAGACAGGGCCCTCATATTGAATGGTTGGCTAAAATATGGAGGTGGAATGTACCCACCAAACTAAAATGATTTGTTTGGCTTGTCATACAAAATCACATTCTTACATGGGAGAACTTAGCAAAAAGAGGTGTACAGGGACCAGGGTGTTTCCATTTTTGAAAATTTGCATACGAGGATACCCAACACCTAATATTGGATTGTCTTTATGTGGTCCTTATAAGGGAGGAGGTATCCAACACTCACGGGATCCCCTCAATGGTGGACACATATTCTATTATTGGATGTCTATCTAACCAGACAACCAATGACCTAGAGTACAAGGCTATCCATTTATATATCTTTTGGGGCATTTGGTTCACATTAGGCTATACAAGAATGAAGTCATATTCGAGAACAAATTCTCTGATTTTAGACACATCTCCATGAAAATTGTGGCATACTTTACGGAAATCGGTCCTTGTAAACTCGTTCTCTCCTAGCGCAGAGGTGCTTTTAATAAATTTGATAATATCTCCCTTGTGGGTTATTTTGATGGTGACACTGCAAATGGCTTGTGCAGTTGTGGAGGCATTATCTTTATCAATCACTCCATGGCCTATCACTTCCACTAGTCTAGAGGTGTTGGCACGAACACGAGCAATTTCACATATATCTATATATAGAAAAACAATGCTAAAAGAAAACACTTTAATGTTGTATATAATAAAATATTCAATGTCTAAATAAAACAAGTAATTGAAAATTAAAAAATAAAATAAAAATATCAAGTATTTCCTAATAAGAACAATAAGAAGGATATGTGTAATTCATTCAATTCTTAATATAAAATTAATATGCAAGATTTAAAAATATTCATAATAACAAAAAAATTAATGTAAGTTATTAATAAAATATTTAAGTATGAACTAATATTGATGTATACTTAAAAATATATTAATAACAAAAAGCCATTTTAATTTTGCACATAAATTGTCTCCATGCACATTTACATTCTTTTTATATAAATAAATTTTATTTTTTTAAAGTGAGTTAGAGATTTATTATCCTTGATTTCATTACCAAAATATGTTTATCTCTTACTAAAATTGATTTCAAAATTAATGGAGTTATTGCTTCTGAAATGTGTTGCTATAAAGGTTTTTAAGTAAAATAAAAAAGTATGAAAGTATTCATTTTAGTAATAAAGATGGAGCTAAAATTAAAAGTAAGGTGTTTTTTTTTGCTAGAAGAATTGACAATTAGGTCGGGCTCATACTTGCTTGTCACAGGGTTGATTCTGATGACTACTACTATTAACCTCTATATGAAACCACTCGTGCCCTCTAAGATGGAACATGCATATACAATTGGAGGATTTAAACAAAGTACCTCATCACTGACATAACTCTACTTAACATATATTGAACAAAGGACCTCATCGTTCACATAACTTTACATAACACATGCTTACCAAGTGAACTACCTCATAGAGCTAAAGGTAATATGTACTTATTTCACTACTATGTACTCTTTTTATTAGTAAAAATAAAACTTAGGTTACATGTAGGGATGTGTTTATTTTTCCACTTCATATTATAAAGAATAAAATAATTTATTAATATATATTTAAATCAATTTTATTTGTTAAACAAATGTTAAATATATTTAAATAAAAAGTAAAACAACTCTTAGATAAGTGAAGTGTATCTATCTATTGATTATATTATATATGTTTGTGGACTTATGGAAAAATGTAGTGAGCCCGTTACTTCTTAAATCACATGCTTTTAAGACTTTTTTCCCATCAACAAGGAGGTACCCACCAAGTTTATTGGGGGTTGAGACTAATCCTTTGTGACCTACTTATGAGTAACATAGTGATAGTCTAATTAGAAGGTTGTCATCGAGATTGAGAAACCTCCATATTATCGGGAATTTATACATACTTGAACACTTTGGTCTTGAGCTTATGATCTCCTAGAATTAACAAAGGACCGGAGGAGGCTAGATGGACCATATTTCTCATAGACCTAAGCCCACAGTATTTTAGAAGCTTAATGCAATTTTGTTCATAATGCACATGCCATAATAGAAATACAATTTGCAATTTGAATGATTAATAACTCACATATGTAAAATATGTTCAAATCACATAATCATGGAGGGTGGGGGGCTTTACTCTTATTCATTAAAATATGAATGCATTACATATTTGTAATTTTCTAGCACTCCACTCTAAGCTAAATCGTCAACTTTCTAGAGTACTATTTATCTTACTAGTGTCCTTTTTGTAACTAACTCAACTTGAATGATAATTATTATATTTATTATTTTGTTGGTTAATTGTCTAGCTTCCCCAACTCTTTGTTCATGTTTAACAACTTTTCAATTTCTAATTTCATCCTTAACTTCCTTTAGATATCTTCATGCTTATCCACATCACTTTACATTCCATGGCATCCTCTCGATTTTCCTTTCCATGCTTCCTCTCACATGTGTGCTTGACACATGTATCATGCACTTTCACAATCATGCCACTATTATGTACACCACTCCTTATTATGCACACTAATCCTAACATGTTCCTAAACCACACCTAACACATCTAAATTTAGTTTTAATCTCTCCTCAAATGCACATTTCACACCCACACGCTCATGCTATATTCTTCTCATTATCACCTTCTTCCTACCACAATCCTCTACCATGAACAGGGCGTTACCATGTAGAGGGAATTAACATCCATGCTCTAATGCTTTCATTATCCACACCAAAACTAGATTTCACCATTTTCTCTCATCACATTTACACTCAATTTTCATCACACTTACTTAAATCATGATCACTTGGCTAGACTTATCTTTGCATTTAAAAATAGTTCTTATATTTATAGAAGAGAAAAGAAAAGAAAATACAATGGGAGGGTATGTACAAAGGTATTCACATCCTCTTCTTCAAAGAAACTAACTAACACAATCATAAAATCTAAATAGGAGATTATATCCAATCCTTGGCATATTTGGTCACCAAGGAACCTTTAGCTAACGTAAACCTCCTCCTTCTGTAATGGACAAAATTCAAATAAATACCTAACCTCATTCTCAAAATCATACTTGCATTAAATTTTACAAAGGTAAAAAAAAGATTAAAATTATCAAGCAGTGCAAAACACCATCGAGAGACAAGTGGACCAAAGATTTGGAATCGCCTAATAACACCACTTTATAATAGAGCCTTACCTAAAAAATGGATGGATGCTTAGAACGAATAAACTCCGATCAAGACCCAGCAAAAGAAAAATCCTATAGGAGGTGCTTGATTATTTATACAAAAATAAAAAAAATATATTCAAGACACTAGTTTTGAGCAAACATGCCTTGGTGAATTATTAGACATGTTAACACCTAGAGTTTGTTGCTGAACTAAACTAACCACACACAATGCAATCTCTTTATCCATCATCTCTTTGCATTAGAAAATACCCATAATGTATTGAGACCAAGACTAAGCTCATGCCATTGATAAAGAAGATAGTGAAAGCTTTGAGAATCATATTGGAACAAGGGGCACTCAAATATTCACTCTTAATCAAGCCAAAAGGGACTAGGCATGTCTAAATTCATTTTGAACAAGTCCTCTAATAGAATAAGAGTCAATATCAATAATCTCCATAATAATATATCGGTTTGTAGAAGACAAAAATTTCATGAACTATGGATATGGAAGATATTTTTTTACGCATCATTTCCCCTGAAAATGAGGAATGTCTACAACAAACATGCCCTCCATATTCCGACTCCAAATTATTCTTCTATACAAACTCCATCCCACTTGAATACCTAAAATCTTCCATTGCACCAAGCCAACAAACTTCTTCCATGCCACTCAAATACTTTTGATAATAAAAGAGTTAGACTTAGAAGTCATGGGGAGATAAAATTATGTCATCTGATCCAAAACATTCGACAATCTTGCTCACATGTTGTGACATAAGAGAATGATGCCTCAATAATACTTGCCAATGTGAGCGTTTCTTAAAATATTGTACCACCCCTTTAGTAGCCAATATGCTATTAACAAGGAGGTACCCACCAATTTTATTGGGGGTCGAAACTTATCCTTTGTGACCTACTTATGAATAACATAGTGATAGTCTCATTACAAGGTTGTCATCGAGACTGAGAAATATCCATATTATTGGGGATTTATAACATACTCGAACACTTTGGTCTTGAACTTATGATCTCCTAGAGTCTCACAAAGGACTGGAGGAGGTTATATGAACCACCTTGCTCATAGACCTAAGCTCATAGTAATCTAGAATATTAGTGCAATTGTGTTCACCATGCACATGCCATAACAAAAATACAATTTGAAACTTGAAAGATTAATAACTCACATATATAAAATATGTTCAAAGCACATAATCATGGAGGGTGGGGGGAATTACTCTTATTCATTGAACTATGAATGCATTACATAATTACAATTATGTTTTAGCATTCCACTCTAAGCTAAATGGTCAACTTTATACAATACGATTTCTCTTACTAGTGTCCTTTTTGCAACTAACTCAACTTGAATGATAACTATTCTATTTATTAGTTTGTTGGTTAGTTGTCCAACTTCCCCAACTCTTTGTTCTTTCTTAACTATTTTTTAACTTCTATTTGCACATTTAACTTCCTTTATAGCTCTTCATGCTTATCCACATCACTTTACATTCCATGATGACCTTTCATTTTTCCTTTGCATGCTTCTTCTCACGTGTGCTTGACACGTTTATCATGCACTTTCAAAATCATGCCACTATTATGTACACTACTCCTAACATTTGCCTAAAACACACCTAACACATCCAAATTTAGTTGTAATCTCTACTTAAATGCACATTCCACACCCAAACAATCATGTTATATTCTTCTTGTTGTCACCTTATTCCTACCACAATCCTATACAATGCATAGGGCATTACCATGTAGAGGGCGTTAGCATCCATGCACTCCTCTCCTTCTTATCTAATGCTTTCATTAGCCACACCAAAACTACATACCACCATTTTCTCTCATGACATTTACACTACAATTCTCATCACACTTGCTTAAAGCATGATCACTTTGCCATACTTATATTTTCATTTAAAAATATTTCTTATATTTATAGAAGAGAAAATAAAAAATGTACAATGGGTGGGTATGTACAAAGGTATTTACATCCTCTTCTTCAAAGAAACTAACTAATACAATATTAAAATCTAAACATGAAATTGTATCCAATGCTTGGCATATTTGGTCAACAAGGAACCTTTAGCTAACATAAACCTCCTCCTTCCATAATAGACATAATGCAAATAAAGAGCTAACTTCATTCTCAAAATCATATTTGCACTAAAGTTTCTAGAGAAAAAAAATATTAAAATTCTCAAGCAGTGCCAAACACCATCGAGAGGTGGATCAATGATTTGGAATCACCTAATAACACCACTTTCTAATAAAGCCTTATCTAAAAAATGGATGCATGCTTAAATTGAATAAACTTCCTACAAGACCTAATAAAAAACAATCCTATAGGCGCTGCTTGATTGTTTCTACTAAAGGTAGGAAGAGAAAAGGATATTCAAGAGACTACTTTTGACCAAACATGCCTTTGGTGCATTACTATACATGTTAACACCTAAAGTTTGTGGCTGATCCAAACTAACCACACACAATGAAATCTCTTGATCCATCATCTCTCTGTATTAGAAAATACCCATCATGTATTAAGAACAAGACTAAGCTCATGCCATTGATAAATAAGATAGTACAATCTTTGAGAATCATATTGGAATAAGGGGAATCCAAAGATCCATTCCTAGTCATTCCAAAAGGGACCAGGCATGTCTAAATTCAGTTTGAAGAAGTCCTCTAATGTAATAAGAGTTAGGATCAATAATCTCCATAATAATATGTTGATTTGCAGAAGAGAAAATTTTCACAGACAATGGATATGGAAGATCCTCTTCTTTTTCAGGTGTTTCCCATGAAAATGGGGAATGTCTGCAACAAACATGCCCTCCATCTTCCAACTCCAAATTAGTATTCTAGCCAAATTTCAACCCACTTGAATACCTAACATCTGTCATTTCACCAAGCCAACTTCCTTCCTCCATGCTACCAAAATACTTTTGATAATAAAAGAGTTAGACTTAGAAGTTGTGGGGAGATAAAATTATGTCACCTAATCCAAAATATCTCATGATCTTGCTAATACGTTCTGACATAAGAGGATGATGCCTCAATAATACCTACCAAGGTGAGCATTTTTCCAAACCTTGGACTACCCCTTTAGTAGCCAATATGTTATTAACAAGGAGGTACCCACCAATTTTATTGGGAGTTGAGACTAATCCTTTGTGACATACTTATGAATAAAAAAGTGATAGTCTCATTACAAGTTTGTCATTAAGAATGAGAAACCTCCATATTATCGGGGATTTATAACATAATCAAACACTTTGGTCTTGAACTTATCACCTCCTAGAATATCACAAAGAACTGGAGGAGGCTAGATGAACCACCTTGTTCATAGACCTAAGCCCATAGTATTCTAGAAGCTTAGTGTAATTGTGTTCATAATGCACATGCCATAACAAAAATATAATTTGCAACTTGAATGAACAATACCTCAAATATATAAAATATGTTCAAAGCACATAATCATGGAGGGTCGGTGTAATTCCCCGTAATAATAAATCAATTAATAATAATAAAAATAATATTAGTATATAAATAAATAAAATAATAAATAATAAATAAAAGATAATAATAACAAATAAATAATAAGTAAAGCATACAACATAATATAGTAAATAATAGTAATAAATAATAAACTGAAGATCTAAATAAATAAATATAAGAATAAATTATAAAAATAGTAAGAATAAGTAAAGCTAATAAAAAGTAAAAAGGAATAAACTAAGAAAAATTAAATTAAGAAAATGGTTGAGTTAAGTAAAACTTAAGATAAAGAAATAAAAGTTGGCATGTTGACACATGGATTGTGTGCATGTGGATCCCTTTCCAATCCCCTTCCATTTTTAGAACAATTGGTTCTATTTAATGGCTGAAAAGGGGTATGCGAAACATTCATTCTTTCTAGAGGAGAATGTTGTGAGACAAAGGATTCCCCAATAGCAGTAGTTTAGTGAGGGCTTGGGGGTGGCTAGTTGTAGAAGGATTTTGTGCAGCTGAGCCTACAGTTGGGTGGAGAGTCGTCCCAAAAAATTTGTTGAGATCAGCAAGATCTAGGTAGTGTTACAACTACAAATCATTAGTAAGGTATGCCATCGCAACAGGTAAGTCTTATTTGCTAATGGTTTCAAAATTCTATGCTAATTAGTTGAATAGTTTGTGTGTTGATTATTAATCACATAAATTGATGTATTTAGTTTGCATATTTAATTCTGGGTTTTAACATTGGGGGGAATTACTCTTATTCATTGAAATATGAATGCATTATGATGTAGGAGCATGAGGCTTGAAGACAAAAGGCTTCGAATTTATTCCAAAAATAAAAAAAAATTTACAAGAAAAGGAGTGGGATCCTTTAACTGTCAATTTACAAAGTTTTCTAGATAGGATTTGAGCTAGGATTTCGGGATTGAGTGATTTTATAATTAATTCAAGCTGTTTAGATTTCAGTTGAGATTCTCGAGGAGAATATCAACCGGATTAGATATTGTCTAAGACTAGGTAGATTCGATCCATTGATTAAGGATCCGATTGTTAGAATGAAATGGTATTTACGTAAGTTTTGAATGATTGTAAAGGGATTTTGACTGATTTGGCTTGATTAGGCCGTATAAGATTAAGTTACAAAAACTGTATCTTTGTGTTTTTGTGTATAATTGGTCAATCCCGGAGGCGTTTTATTCCTTCGAAATATCTTTGAGTTATGTTGATTTCCAAATTGACTTTTGAATTAGAGTATGTAAACTCTGTAGTGTATCTTCCAATCTTGCATTTTTCCGCATTTTGAAATAATTTGGTTATGTTCTAAAAACATCGGAGAATATGGTTTGAGACAAGTTAAATGTAGCGGAGGTGTCAAGGTTGGCAGAACAGAGAAAGAAAACCTGACAAAATCATGTTAACCAAAGGAGTCTAGAACCATCCGATCTACAGATCCAATAGATCTAACGGTCATTGCATGCCAATAAACTCATGTGTTAGTCAAGGAAGAAAAGCGGTTTTATCAGTGAAACTGTTTATCGAGCGAAGAAAAAGTGGTCAGTTGTCTTTTGAAATTCCAAGAAATTCCATTTATCAATCGACACATAACACTCAGGTGGAGAGAGAAAACCACTTTATCGGGTGAGTAAACATCGCGCAAGATCTCCGTCCGATATCACTGTTAACCGTTGGATCAAGTGTGCTTTGATTAACGGTGGAGGATCGCTGATTAGTTTTGTTGAGCGGGTGAACCAACAACCGTCAGATTGAAAGGTAAGATCAATGGTGGAGAGTTAGTGTGATAATGTTTAAGGAAAAGGCGGACACGATAAGGAAATTACCCAAAGTTTGAACTCCTTTTTGATTCCGTGGAAATTGAAAGGTTTGTCATATTGCGGTTAAAATTAAGCAGTTCTGCTAATTTAGCAGAATAGCCAAGTTTGGAGGTAGATGACTGATACTCCAAAGGAAATCCAAGAAGAAGTTCCACCTGAACTTGCAGAAATCATTTTTGGATTTGAACGATTATCCATTACACCTGCACCCAGGCCACCATTTGTGGTATCAGAGTAGCCTACTGACACTGAATAGGATCTCAAGGATCAGAAAAAGAAATCCAACATGGATTTTAGAGTTGGAGGAAGAGGTGGTGGTCGAAGAAGAGGAAGACCCATTGCAAATGCTGAAGTTTTGGAAGCTATGCAATAGATGCAAGCTAGATTGGAAGCGATGGAAATGGGAAGAGATGCAGATGCTGGATATCTCAGTGAACCTGAAGTTGAAGCTGCAGAAGAAGAAGAACTTGTAGATGTAACTCATGAAATGAGATTCTTTAAGTCAGTATTGAGATCCACATCCAATCCTAGACTTGAAGTTTCAATCTACATAAGAAGCTTAAGCCCCGAGGAATTGATAGACTGGGTAAATGACATGGAGAAATTTTTCGATTATGAAGAAATAGAAGAAGGAAAGAAGGTGAAGTTTGCTGTCACAAAACTGAAAGGACATGCAGCACTTTGGTGGGATGGAGTGCAAGCAGAAAGAAGAAGACTTGGAAAACAACCAATTAAGAATTGGAACAGGATGGTGGCAAAACTGAAAAGTAATTTTTTTCCAAGTGATTATCAACAAACATTATTTAGACAGATGCAGAATCTTAGACAGAGGTCTATGACAGTAAAGGAATACACAGAGGAATTCTACAAAGTGAGTATAAGAGCAGGACAAATCCAAGATACAGATGAGAAGGTTGCAAGATATGTGAATGGTCTTAGAATGGAGATCCAAGATGAGATAAGTGTATTGTCTCCTAAAATAGTAGAAGAGGCTTATCAGATGGTATTGAAGGCTAAAGAAAAACTCATGAGGAAGTAGTCTGCCAGAAATAGAGGTACTTTTCAAGGAAGGGGAAGTCAAGGTGGTAGAGGAAGGTCTGCAACACCTAGAGATGGAGATAGCAGCAACTCAAGTCAATATGCACCCACAGGAGGTGATGCAAGTGGAAGAGGGAGTTTTTCCATAGGAAGAGGAGGTAGAGGTAGAGGAAGAGAAATAAGATGTTACAAATGTAACAAACTAGGACACAGAGCTTATGAGTGCCCAGAAAATATAGGAGTGAATCAGAGGAATGCAATTGTTGCAAAAATTGAAGAGGAAACAACAAAGGTAATAGAAGAAGAGAATGTACCAGAGAAAGGGGAATCTTTGGTAGTCAACAAAATTTTGTTAAAACCAGCTAAGGAAATTGTTGAACCAACACAGAGAAAAACCTTGTTCAAGACTGTTTGTAAGGTTCAAAGGAAGTGTTTTCAGATCATAATAGACAGTTGTAGTACAGATAATTTGGTCTCCACAGAAGTGGTGGAGAAGTTGAAGTTGAAAACAAAGAAACATCCAACACCTTACAAGGTGTCATGGCTTCAAAAGGGATATTAGTTGGTAGTGAATGAGCAATGTGAAGTGGAGTTGCAGTTGGGTAAATACAGAGACAAAATTCTGTGCGATGTGATGCCTATGGATGTGTGTCACATATTGTTGGGTAGACCTTGGTAGTATGACAGAGGAGCTATGCATGATGGAAAGAAGAACACATACAAATTTAGCAAAGATGGTGTCAATCATACATTGCTGCCAATGGAAGAAGAGGATACATCAAAGAAACCTGATCTAAAGACCCTTTTACTGAGTGGAAAGGAGTACTTGCAGTAGCTGGAAGAAGATGAGGTAAGTTTTGCATTGGTTTGCAAACCCAAGGTAATAATTACTTCCACCAAAGTTTCTGATTTACCAATTGAAATTCAAGAGATGCTAGACAATTATTGTGATACCATTGTAGATGATTTTCCTGGTGAGTTACCACCCATTAGAGAAATCAGTCATCGCATATATTTGATTCCAGGAGAAAATATACCTAATAAAGCAGCTTATAGGATGACTCCCACAGAGAATGAAGAGATCAGGAAACAAGTTCAGGAACTGTTAGACAGGGGACTGATTAGAGAGAGTTTGAGTCCTTGTGTAGTGCCAATAGTGTTGAGCCCAAAAGAAAGATGGAGGTTGGAGAATGTGCACTGATTTAAGAGCAATCAATAAGATAACAATCAGGTACATATTTCCTTTACCTAGAATTGAATATTTGATGGATTGTTTGAGTGGAGCTAGATATTTTACAAAGTTAGATTTAAAAAGTTGTTATCATCAAATCAGAATTAGAGAGGGAGTCGAGTGGAAAACTGCTTTTAAGACCAATGAAGGATTGTATGAATGGATAGTAATGCCTTTTGGATTGTTGAATGCCCCTAGTACATTTATGAGACTCATGAATGAAGTTTTGAGAGAATCTATTGGTAAATTCATAATGGTATATCTGGATGATATATTAGTTTATAGCAGATCTAAGGAGGAGCATATGCGACATCTGAATTATGTCTTATAGAAGATACAATAAGAAAAGTTACTGATAAATTTAAAGAAATGTTCATTCATGAAGGAAGAATTGGTATATTTGGACTTTGTCGTTTCTGCTGATGGGTTAAAGATGGATCCAGAGAAGATCAAGGCTATCATGGAGTGGCCTTCACCAAAAGGTGTCTTTGAGGTAAGAAGTTTTCACAATATTGCTAGTTTTTACAGGAAATTCATAAGGAATTTTAGTAAGATTAATGCTTCAATTATTGACACAATAAAGAAGGACAGACAACCATTTAAATGGATTGCTGAAGCAGAAAAGGACTTCCAGCTGTTGAAGAGAAAGATTGCTGAGAAGCCTATTTTGATTTTTCCTAAATTTAACAAGCCTTTTCAAGTGGAGTGTGATGCCAGTGGAGAAGCCATTGGAGCTGTTTTAAGTCAGGAGGACAGGCCTGTAGCTTATTTTAGTGAAAATATGAATGTGTCAAAGAAGAAATATTCTTCTTATGACAAGGAGTTTTATGCAGTGGTGTAGTCTTTGAAGAAGTGGAGACATTACTTGATGTCCAAGGAGTTCATATTATATTCAGATAACCATGCATTACAGTACATTATGCAACAACCAAAGCTTAACCAGAAGCATGCAAAATGGGCAAAATACCTTCAAGGTTTTAATTTTGTGTTAAAACATATAACTGGTCAATCAAACAAAGTAGTAGATGCCTTAAGTAGAAAAAGCATTTTAGTTCAAGAAAGTCAAATTCAAGTGTTGGGTTTTGATTTTCTTAAAGAGTTATATGAGAAAGATCTAGATTTTAAAGAGGCATTTGAAGCTTTTATAAATCTTATTATGTTAGACATAAGCAAGTGGCTGGATTATTTCCTGCAAGAAGGACTAATGTTTAAAAGAAATCAGTTGTGCATACCAAGTTGTTCTATGAGAGAAAATTTAATTAAGGAGAAACATAGTGGTGGACTGGGAGGACATTTTGGTGCAGACAAGACTTATGAGCAGTTGAACCGGTTTTATTTTTGGCCAAAGATGAGAGCTGAAGTGGAAAAGTATGTGAAAAATTGTAAAGTCTGTCAGTATGCAAAGGGAAGGAGCCAAAACACAGGTTTGTATGTTCCATTACCTATTCTAGATAGGCCTTGGGATATGGTAAGTATGGACTTTGTTTTGGGTTTACCGAAAACTCAAAGGGGACATGATTCAATTTATGTAGTAGTTGACATATTTTAAAAAATGGCACATTTTATTCCATGTTATAAAACTAGTGATGCTACTCACATTGCTAATCTGTTTTTTAAGGAGATTGTAATATTACATGGGTTACCTAAGAGCATCATTTCAGACAGAGACACCAGATTTGTTGGACATTTCTGGAGGACATTATGGAAGAATCTTGGAAGTAAACTGAATTTAAGTTCTGCTTATCATCCTGAGACTGATGGATAGACTGAAGTTGTAAACAGAAGCTTGGGTAATATTCTGAGAAGTCTTGCAGTTGAACATCCAAAATAGTGGGATCAAGTATTGGCACAGGAAGAATATGCTTATAATGATTCTCCTAATAGGAGTACAGGGCAGAGTCCATTCCGTATAGTTTATGGAATGCACCTAAGGGGAATTTATGAATTGAGAGACTTGGGAAAAGCTGAAATGAGAAGTGCTAAAGGAGAAGATTTTGCTACAAAATTTCAAGCAATACATGAACAGGTAAAACAACAATTATAGGGCAGCAACATAAAATACAAGAGTAGAGTAGATTTGAAGAAAACAAAAGTAAGTTTTGAGGTTGGAGATTTGGTTTTGGCACACCTAAGGAAGGAGTGATTTCCAAAAAGGGAGTATAACAAGCTAAAGTTTAAGAAAATTGGACCATGCAGAGTCTTGAGGAAATTTTCTGCAAATGCATATGAAATTGAATTACCCCTTGATATTGGAATATCTCCAATTTCCATTCTTGCTGATTTGTATTGGTATGAAAGTGGAAATACAGATGACACAGCAGAGGATCAAGAAGAACAAGAGATTGATTGGGTAAAACAATTACCTATAGCAAAGGAATTGAAGCCAGAGAGGATTTTGGACAAGAAATTGTTGAAGAAGACAAGAGGACAAGAGTATTTTCAGTATTTGGTCAAATGGAAGGATCAACCAATTGCTGAAGCTACTTGGATGACAGATGCCATGCTACAGAAGTTGGGCAGTTCTGTAGAAGAGCTCATGGATAGGAGCCCATGAAGAGTTTTTTCCTCAGGAGTCTGATGCAGGAACATGAGGCTTGAAGACAAAAGGATTCGAATTTATTCCAAACATACAAAAAAAAGTTTACAAGAAAAGGAGTGGGATCCTTTAGCTGTCAATTTACAAAGTTTTCTAGATAGGATTTGAGCTAGGATTTAGGGATTGAGTGATTTTATAATTAATTCAAGTTGTTTAGATTTCAGTTGAGATTCTCGAGGAGAATATCAACCAGATTAGATATTGTCTAAGATTAGGTAGATTCGATCCATTGATTAAGGATATTATTGTTAGAATGAAATGGTATTTATGTAAGTTCTGAATGATTGTAAAGGGATTTTGACTGATTTTGCTTGATTAGGCCATATAAGATTAAGTTACAGAAACTGTATCTCTGTGTATTTGTGTATAATTGGTCAATCCTGGAGGCGTTTTATTCCTTCGAAATATCTCTGAGTTCTGTTGATTTCCAGTTTGACTTTTGAATTAGAGTATGTAAAATATGTATTATATCATCCAATCTTGCGTTTTTCTGCATTTTGAAATAATTTGGTTATGTTCTAAAAACATCGGAGAATATTGTTTGAGACAAGTTAAATGTAGCGGAGGTGTTAAGGTTGGCAGAATAGAGAAAGAAAACCTGACAAAATCGTGTTCATGAAAGGATTCTAGAACCGTCCGATCTATAGATCCAATAGATCTAATGGTCATTGCGCGCCAATAAGCTCGTGCATTAGTCAAGGAAGAAAAGCGTTTTTATCAGTGAAGCTGTTTATCGGGTGAAGAAAAAGTGGTAAGCTGTCTTTTGAGATTCCAAGCGATTCCATTTATCGATCGACATGTAGCACTCGGGTGGAGAGAGAAAACCACTTTATTGGGTGGGTAAACATCATGCAAGATCTCTGTCTGATATCGCTATTAACCGTTGGATCAAGTGTGCTTTGATTAACAGTGGAAGATTGCCGATTAGTTTTGTTGAGCGGGTGAACCAACAACCGTCAGATTGAAAGGTAAGATCAACGGTGGAGAGTTAGTGTGATAATGTTTCAGGAAAAGGTAGACGTGATAAGGAAATAACCCAAAGTTTGAACTCCTTTTTGGTTCCGTGGCAATTGAAAGGTTTGTCATATTGCAGTTAAAATTAAGAAGTCCTGCTAATTTAGCAGAATAGCCAAGTTTGGAGGTAGATTACTGATACTCCAAAGGAAATCCAAGGAGAAGTTCCACCTGAACTTGCAGAAATCCTTTCCGAATTTGAATGTTTATCCATTGCACTTGCACCCAGGCTAGTACATTATATAATTACAATTATGTTTTAGCACTCCACTCTAAGCTAAATGGTCAACTTTATAGAGTACTATTTCTATTACTAGTGTCCTTATTGCAACTAACTCAACTTGAATGATAACTATTCAATTTATTATTTTGTTGGCTAATTGTCCAACTTCCCGAACTCTTTGTTCATGTTTAACAACTTTTCAACTTCTATTTGCACCCTTAACTTCCTTTAGATCTCTTCATTCTTATCCACATCACTTCATTCCATGGTGACCTTTCATTTTTCTTTGAATTCTTCCTCTCACATGTGTGCTTGACATGTTTATCATGCACTTTCACAATCATGCCACTGTTATGTGCAATACTCTTTATTATGTACACTACTCTTAACATGTGCCTAAACCACATCTAACACATCTAAATTTAGTTGTAATCTCTCCTCAAATGCACATTCCACACCCACACACTCAAGATATATTCTTCTTGTTGTCACATTTTTCCTACTACAATCCTCTACAATGCATAGGGCATTACAATGTATATGGAATTAACATCCATGCACTCCTCTCCTTATGCTCTAATTCTTTCATTATCTACACCAAAACTACATTCCACCATTTTCTCTCATCACATTTACACTACAATTTTCATCACACTTTCTTAAACCATGATCACTTGGCCATATTTATTTTTTTATTTAAAAATAGTTCTTATATTTATAGAAGAGAATTAGAAAAATAAATACAAAGGGAGGGTATGTACAAAGGTATTTACATCCTCTTCTTCAAAGAAACTAACTAATACAATCATAAAATATAAATAGGAAATTGTATCGAATCCTTGGCATATTTGGTCAACAAGGAACCTTTAGCTAACATAAATCTCCGCCTTCCATAATAGATAAAATGCAAATAAAGAGCTTACCTCATTCTCAAAAGCATATTTACATTAAAGTTTCCAAAGAAAAAAAAAGCTTAAAATTCTCAAGTTGTGCCAAACACCATCGAGAGACGAGTGGACCAAAGATTTGGAATCACCTAATAACACCACTTTCTAATAGAGCCTTACCTAAAAAATGGATGAATTCTTAAATTGATCATAATGGAAGGAGTGAAGGTGTTGATCATTGATCAACTGCATGATTCATGATCATGAGTTAACCAGAATCATAGAGGAGCTGGAAGCCGCAAAATCAAGTTAGAGGCACAATCAAATGCAGAGGAGAACAACCCTTAGTTTGTTAAAAGTCCTGACGAAAGTATGTTGCTTAACAACACTGAGGGAAAATAACTTGAATTCTGTTAGAGGAATGTCATTATTTGATAGTGTCGAGACGAAGACTAGAGCCCAAATTATCCTTTTAATTCCAAAGTGTATAGAGCTGGGCATTTGGGCAGCGAAATCTGTCACAAGATAGAACGATGGTCGATGAGGAAATTCTTGTTACCAGGATTGGGAGCTTGGGAATTTTTAACTACGTGCATATAAAAAGGGTTGGGCTCTAGGCTAATGTGATGGCAGGGCATCGAGATTACGTGTGAAGAGGACATGGCAAAGTGGACCCTGCCGAAGGTTCCATAACCCGATGGATTTTGTAATCTTTTTTTCCATTGCATCGACACAAAAGAGTGGGCTTACATGGCATGTGGACCAAGTATGTGTAGATGAGTGGAATTATTTGGAAGTGGTGACATGGAGATAGTAAATGAGCCGTTTCAGAAGGGATTTAGCTGGAGGTTCGAAGAATTAGCAATTAAGAAAAGGCCGATTATTAGGAGACATGGGCCTTTTATGCATAAGGTCACAAGGAGAGGGTCTACAGTGGAGTATAGAGGATCTAAAAAATGCAAGCAGAATGGAAAGAGCACGGGTGTTGGAGTATTGGAAAAGGTCACCCTCAGGTAAAAATTAAGTTATTATGATCTCCGAGAATAAGGAAAGGGGTCAAGATTGTATATACAGTTGGGTTGCATTTTTTAATGCTATGTTAGACTTCGGGGGCTATATATGAGAAACCCTTGAACTTGGTGGTTTTTGTATCACCCTTTTGGCTCCTACCATTGTTTATTTAAATCCTTCCACTGTAAGTGGTTTATATCCCGATAGAGTTGATTGTATAGGGTTGAAGAAGCTCCTTTTTGGAAAGAGATTTGGGCACTGTGGGATTTAAGTAGGTATGAATAGGGCCTACATCATGTGGCATCAGATCTAGAAATCTCTTTCACTTGAAATCTCTGAGAGGAGGATACAAAATCTTTTGGAGAAGACAGAGTTTGTAGCACATTTAAATTAGATTGAGGTAATTTTTTTTTTCCAATTTATATTAAATAAGGGATTGATGATTGTGGAGTGAAGTATTGTGCAAACAAAATACTTTGAGGATATGGAGGATGCCTACTTTGTGAGAAAGTAAAACAAATTTTGTTTGAGAAGTAGTAAGAAAAAAGAATATATGATTGAAAGAATAAAGAAGGTTTGCAATGATAAAGGGATGATAAAAACAAGGAAAATTCTGTAACAACAATTTGCATATTCAAGTGGGGTTTTGAACAAGGGGGTAAATGATATTTCTATTTTCAGTTAAGTGTGGATTAATTATTGATTGCAAATAACAGTGGTGAGTGTTTACATCTGATGATGATGGAAAAGAAACTTATAAAAAAAGAAAGAAAAGAGGAAATGTGCAGAGAACTGTCCAGAAATGAGGTTATGTCATGGAGAGGTATTGATATTTTTCTGCTTGACATTGGTCATAAGAATTTATGTTTGTAGGTGGGATCCATATAATAAGAAAAGTTCTTGAAAGGAGGATTGTGACATAACCCAACAACAAGATGGATTGCTGAATAAAGAGAGAGGGAAATGAAAGTTCTCTAAAGAGAAAATGAGCAAGTGAATTGCAACAACATAAAAAATTTTGAAGCTGAAGAGAAGGTGTGCTTTGGAGGAAGCATAAGAGGTCCTATTGCAGAGAAACAAGAGAACGAAAACTTCCAATAGGCAAAGTTGGGTAGAAGTTTGAAAAATGGAAGTTCCACAGTGATTGTGAGTAGAATTGCCCATATATATATATATATATATATATATATATATATATATATATATAGAGAGAGAGAGAGAGAGAGAGAGAGAGAGAGAGAGAGAGAGAGAGAGAGAGGCTTGTTGCAGCTCACAGGTGAACAAGGAGAGTTCTCAAAGGGAAGAAATAAGAGGTCAAGATGGCTTCTAATATTCATGTGATGGGTACAAAAACAAACAAATTAGTTGCATAAGGAATTGATGAAGGAATTAAGGAATGGAGTCTATGTTGGGAAAAGAGTGCAATGGCCAGTCAAGAAATTGCATGCGACAAATCAGAGAAAGTGGATGAGGATTTTGATTAGAAATTGGTTGAGGATACTCAGAGAAGTTGAGAATAAGGAAGAGATAGAGTACATTTGTGTACCTAAACAAGGATCAATCCTAGGAGAAGATGACAATGATGAAGATGCTAAGATGAGACATTTTGAAAATCTCACAAAGTGTTGGACAATGAGTGAGTGATGGTCGATATGTTGATAGAAGATAAAGGCCATATTGATTTTGGTTTCAACAATTGTCATATGAATGTAGGAGTTGTTCCATATGAGAGACAAAATATTGATTTTATTGTAAGGAGGGAGGAAGAACAATCACTAAGTGCTATTAGAAAGGTTGAAAAGGAGACATAATTATTTTGGAAGGATGATCAAGATGAAGACTATGAGTCATGGTCAACTGGAGCCATGGAAGAACAACTTGAGATTAAGGATCACATGTGTGTGGATACTAAGGATAGTAAGGAGAAATTTATTACAATGAAAGAAGCATGATCCAACAATGAAGAATATTTAATGGGCAACTTGAAGGTTTTAGTGTTGCATGAGGGAAAGATGCTGGAACCAACAAAGAATACTTCAAAGTATCATCTTTTTAAAAATGACAATTGGTTTGTATATGAAGGTAATGAAGGTGTATAGGAAATAGTGAAATGGCTTGGAAATACTTCAAGAAATGAAGAGGACCTACATGATAACAAAGAAATGAACATGGAAAATATTGCAGCAGAGTTGATATTTCTAGAAGATTGGTTGGAGAATTCAAGGATAGTGGATTGTGGTGATCCAATTGAGGATGAGGTCAAGTTTTCCATGAAGGAGATGCAACAACAAATGGACAATAGTGACTGAAAAGTCGAACAGAAAATGAAAGGAATGGTGAGAAAAACTCCATGTAATTGGTATCTTGATGTGTGAATGGAGGGTCCAACAATAAATTTCAGTAAGGAAACAATGATTTTTACCATTTAGAGGAGAAGCTAGATCTTAAAATCGAAGAAATAAGGAAGATGATGTTGAAGAAGCTCCAATAGAACAATTATTTAAGGCAAAGAAAATTGAAAGATAGCATATTGTAGATGGTTGAGTGAGAAAACATTAGCAAGGAAGGAGGAGAACTACACCATAAAGTTTGGAAGCCTGGAAGGATGAAGAAGACAATAATAGAGCAACAACATGACAAGGAGAAGGACCAATTGCAAAAAAAAAGTTTGGGATCTAGGAAGATTCACTTCATCAACACATGGTTAGGAGACCATGATTCTCTTTCACCTTGGGAGTTTTATGCAGGAGCATCCCTCTTCCAAGTCAAAATTTTATTTTGACTAGACCTAGGTGTTTTCATTTACCAAGGGATTTGGTTCCCTAATTGAATGTAATTATTTAATTATTTCATTTCCTGTGTTTTTAGAGAGTTTTGGAAAAAAAATATTTATTTAGAAATACAATTGTGATTAGATATATTATTTGGGAGAAGTCTTAGGAATATTGAGAGAATTAGAGAGATTTGGGGATGTTAGACACACATGGAATGTGGACAACATATATGATAGATAATCATGAGATACTTTATTATTCACATGATGTACATTTATAATACATTGGTGTGACTCTTGGATTCATCTTCCAAGGTCTCTTGGACTCCCTTTGACTGTTCAACTTCCACACCATAACCCTTAGTGGATTAGGTGTCCAACATTCCCTCCCTTAATCCAAAGGGGTATATCTGAGTCCAAGAAGAGAGCTGTAATACAATAGTCACAACCAATGGTTGAAATTTCTCTCTAAAAAAAGGTATAAGGTGAGATAACTTGAGGTCTCAACCAATGGTGGTTTAAGGATGACCACCAACATTTAAATGCTTAGTGCAGTTCTTTGAACCCTTCCAAATCTAGAAAGAAGATCAGATCTTATGCTAGAGGAAGTGTCCCTAATTCTTTGAAGAGGGAGACCTTAAAATTGGAAAAAGGGAGGTCTACAGGCTACAGTAGTTTAAGGAAGGCCATCAACCAAAGGAATGCTTAGTGCGATTCCTGGAACTCTTCCAAATTTGGTAAGAAGTGGAAGTCTCCGCTAGAGGAAGTGTTCTTTATGCTTTGGAGAGGGAGACCTTTAACCTAGAAAATGGAGGTCTACAACCTGTGGTGATTTAAGGAAGGCCACCAACCATAGGCATGTTCAGGGGCTTCTGTGTCTCTAACTACAACTTTGAATATAGGTATGGCTGTCTCTGGTTGTAGGCTTAGGAAACATGTTTAGGTTGTGGCTTAGGCTCACTTGATTTATCTTTGAAACTTGTAGATGACCATCAATTCCCCCCTTGTTAGATACAAGGTGAGATGATGGAGAAAAATTAACTACAAGACTTTTTAGTATTCTAGAAGAAATTATGACATATGACTAAAATATCTTCTTGGCTGTCGAAGTCCATTGCCAAGAAGTGATCCATCCAAGGTGAATCTCTGTCCTTGCAGGAATATTGTTTCTGAAGCATCTATTCGAATGATGATTATGATGAACATAATTCTCACACAGATGAAGATCAAAATGATGATCTTTCATATGGCCAACTTTGTCACAATGTTGGCATCTAAAATTTGGTTGTGGCTGCTGTGGAAGAAGAGTAGGAGCATGTGAAGATTAACTGTCATGAAGAAATCCAACACTTTGAAATTTGATGGGCTTGGAATAGTTCGAAATATGAAAGGACACATCCTTGTCATATCCAAGACATGTTCTTTGCTTATTGCCGACAAGCTCTTCCCAATGTTTGATGATGGGCTTGGGAAGTGCAAGCTGAATTTCTGCATCTGCATGCAAATTTTCTCTTGAAATAGGCAATAAATCAACCTTAGTTTCTAACTGCTGATGGGAGTCCATATCAAAGTCAAATAAAGGATTGTTCTCAACAAAAATAAGTTCAAAATGTTTCTTACGCTGTTGTAACTCATCTTGTTGTAGTTGTGATTCAAGCTGCAAAAAATTGATGTTTTCTTGTGCATTTTGTAAACATGTCTGAATGTCAAAGAGAGTGCCCTTGCCAATTTCAACTGTATCATGAACAATGGAGTGTATTAAATTATTTAGCAACTCTAATAATTCAGTGATCCTGGTCATTTTGTCAACAACTCAACTTAGCAAAAGAAGGAGATTCAAAAACTTGGATGCTTGAGCTTGCTATACTGCTTCACAATAAAGACTAAGGGAAACTCCAAAAACCAAGCTCGATGTGGCCAAAATATGAGTGAAACTATGATGGTGACTGCAATTTTTGAAAATGGTGACCAATTTTTCTACATTTACCTTCACACTATCAACACCTTTCAATACCTTTCAGATGGTCACAATTCTATCAAAAATCAATACAAACCACAAAACTTGTTGTTGCACAAGGGACTCTAAAACATAGAGCAAATGACTAGTGATGTCACATAAGAAAACTTCACTCGGCTTGTACCCCCTATAAGGAGTCACATTAATTAATCAAATACCATTAATTAATAAAAGGTCGTAGAAAGTAAATTTTAATGTGGGTCTGCTATAGTAACTTCAAAGGGAAATGGCAACAACATGTGCGACCAAAGGCCTTGAAACTTAGGAAAAATGATATCCCTTTTCCTTCTGGTAACGAGTTTCATTGGGAAGTAGGAAGTTCGGGGAGAAACCAAACTAATAGTTGACCTGGATGATTGTGTTCTTCTTCTCACGAGCTCCAAAATTATGTGATTCTTGTTCAAATTGACATCAAAGGCAGAGGTCTCGAACACACTAGTTCTCAGGGTCCAACCTTCAACACAACATGGTCACTATTTTCAATCACACCAACGCACCTTTTCAATGTTTTGTATTCCACTGAGTTTAAGCTCCTCATGCATATAAAATTTAACGCACGACCATACCACAACAATGCGTACCCATCATAAATTCAACCCAAAGAGCTCACAATTTCAATTCAACGCATGACCTTCAATACATATGCAACGTTTAAATAAAACAACCCTTTCAAAACATTTCTAGAATGAACCGACCTACTTGCTACTTTAATACAGAGTTTCAACACACCATTCCACGCTCAACACATGTTCCAGTGTTCTATATAGCATGGAATTCAAACCTTAGCTGGTCGACAGTCACAGTTTGTAGGGGTTAATGCAAAGCCAACACATAGTCAATTCAACACAAAGTATTGTACGAAGAGAGATTTCTCGGGCTTTGACACAAAACTTAGGCACATAATCAAGTTCTATTTTCAGAATATATGCATGTCAAACTAACACTGCTTCAACAAACACTCAAGACTGGTTCAACAGATTTGACAAGTTGACTTCACAAACATAAACAATTGAGAGTCATCCATCGTCAAGCTATTCAATGCTCCATGTTCAATGACTTATATGCGCCAATTATCTTGTAATCTCACGGTGACAATTATCTTGCAATCTCACACACTTCAATCCTCATAACATCCAATTAAAGCCGACAGAACATCCCTGGTTCCAGGCTCCACATATAAAGGTCCAAGCTAACCCTCAAATATCAAAGTCTATGCTTCATGAGTTGAGCAAACAAAATACTCAATTGATGTGTCTTATTCACGATCACTAGGTTGTAAAGAAGCAAATGAACCACATAAAAATGTTACTATACAGGAGAATAGACTGAGTGTTTCTACACGCACATCAATATTTTATTTTATTTTATAGAGGCAGAGAGGTGTTAGCGTTACAATTAGTGATAAAATTTGAACCAGATGAGGGTAACATAGAGCAACAATGGTAGGTGCAAATTTGCAAACAAGGATGGCAGAGTGAATAGGAACAAAAATCTTAGGCACCGTTGGACACTATTACAAGCGAGGGAAGCGCTAAGGGTCCACAATAGGTTGGAAAATAACGCACACTAAAAGAGAACATGTCAGACTGGTAACATAATAATGAGACACTATGAGAGAGAGGGTAGTGTTGACTGGAAATTAACGCAGACTGAGCGAGGGACCACACTAAGCATTTCAATGGCAGGAGGAGATACAAAGGTTTACAACATGGCAGGGGTGGAAGAGAACAATTCTGAGGACTGTGAAAAAAGTAGACTGATGGGAAGAGAAAGGACACAAAACACCAGTGGCTCAAACAAGACTGAGCAAGTTAGAAACACACTAGCTCTGATACCATGTTAGACACACATGGAATGTAGATAACAAATAGGATAGATAATTGTGAGATACTTTATTATTCACATGATGTACAATTATAATAAATTGGTGTGACTCTTGGATTCATCTTCCAAGGCCTCTTGGACTCCCTTTTACTATTCAACTTCGACACCATAACCCTTAGCAGATTAGGTGTCCAACATGGGATTAGTTAGATCTTTTGAGAGAAATATAGATTTAGAGGATCTAGTTTAGGTGGGAAAATAATGGATTTGAACTAGAATTTAGTTCAGAATCCCCTTGTATAAATGTGTGAAAAAATAGAACAAAAATGAGAAGAAGACAAATATGAAAGAGATTTAAGAGGTTTGAAGGCTAAATAGGGCCACAAGGTTGAGAAGGTCTTTGAATGTACAAATCTGGCTAGAGGAGGGCATTTTTGTAATTCTATGTGTAACTCATCCTCCTACATTTACCCAAATTCACAAGCTCACCAGAGTAAACATGAGGCAAGTGTCACTATGACATGACCCGGCCTCCAAGTTCTAGTTAATGAAGTGGGGCCTACAACTAAACACTTACTGACATCCTACAGGGACTACAAATCACTCTGAACAACACCCCAGGTTATCAATCCCTGAGATGGAACCTTTTTCTCTGAGCTAGCGCCCAAACCACACTCACAACAAGGTAAGAGTGTGGTTATGAGGCCCCAATCACATACAAGCCTGCTTCCATGCGATTATGACCTAAAATCCCCAGTTTAGTGCCAATAATTCTGATATTTAAGCCACTTTTTCAGGCTAGCCTCCAGACCACTACCCATAACTACCTATAAATTTTTAGAATCATCATTAACATGACGAAAATGCCAAACATTCAAACTTGAAGTAAGAACTTGACTTGGACTATCTAATCTATAACAAACATTTCGTCAAACATATGGAAAACATGTAAGCTACAACTCAATAATGCATATCTAATCATAAACTGATAGCCTTCATCTGAGAATCACCAATAAGGCTCTAATCCCTCTCTAGCTAGCTGCAATAGCACTTGTTAGTCCATGTGTTCATCAACCAATCAATAACTTATCAAAACATGTCAACATTCATAGATAGATTACATCATATAACTAGGATATAACCAACAAATAACCAACAAAGAAACCATGGAAAATCAACCATAATATCAACATAATAATCAATGCAAGTATTCATAAATCAGAGTAGGAAAATAACTATTATTAACATACGAAAATGCCAACCAAGTTAGGGACTTCCACGTACTACCCGATCATAGATTTGGCTGAACCAAATCTCTCTTTCAGCCAATCACCCCAACGCCATATTCCAAGCATGAATGTGGGATATCATGGAATAAACCAAGACAAAACCAACTAGGGCTTTTAGAGGCCAAACCACATCAACCCTCAACCATAGTGATTCTGCCTCTATGGTGGTTACCCAAGTTTTCTAGGGCTCTAGGAACTAGTAACTCAACCCACAACCTTCCAAGGCTCCAGAGCGTTTGTTCAAACCATAGCTCTAGGGACTAGTAACTCAATCCAATAAGGGATTTAGAGCGCTTGTCCCAACACAACTCTAGGAACTAGTAACTCAACCCAATTGTTCTAGGGCTTCTAGAGTGTTTGTTCCAACCGAAAACCATCGGGAAGTTGAGCACCAATAAGAAAAATAAGTGGAAAACCCACAACACCATGGCTATCCAAGAAATGGCAAGGTAAGGCTAAAACCACTATAAGTCTAGGAAAATCTCCATGCCAATGAAAAAACATAAACAAGGAATAAGATGCATATACCATGCATCCAAAAATCAGCAAGGAAATCACACATGCAACTTATTACTTGCAAAGAAATCCAACTATAGATATTAATCCCATTGTTTCCTTGCACTCCTTGCTTTCCTTTTCCTTCTTTCTCCAAATCCAAGTGAATGCCAAAGTGCTCCAAGAATGCTCCAAGAATGTTCTAAGTGTGCAAGAGTATGAGAGAGTGAGAGAATGAAAGGAGAGCTTAACTCAAAAATTTCAAAAAGATAAACTATCAAAAGTAGTGAACTGATTCTTTGAAACCTTTTTATCATTGATGCCTCTATTTTCTTCATTTTCCCTCTAATTTCCCTTGCATGAAAATTTGTGTCTCTTCACCTTCCTTTTCTCCTATTTTTCTTTATTTTCATAAATAAATGTAAATTATTTCCTCTTTTCCTTTACCAATGCCTTTGCCAATTTCCATAGCCATAAATAACCACAAGTGATGCCCACTATAAGTTTTTCCCAACATTCAACTTGGAATATGTGTTTCGTGACCTTGGTCTTAATTTATTTACATGGAAAATCAACCAAGGGTTGTTACATTGTGCATATTATTTAAAGTAATAGAAGAATTCAATGCGAGCATGTGCTTATGCTTGTGATTGTTAAATTCTTGAAATTGTTTCCCAAATTGAGAATGTTACAGGTTAAGCTTAAGAGCGGTTCCTATATATATATATATATATAATATATTGTGTAGGATTAGAGTAGAGCAGAGGTAGCGTGCATGGAGGTTGGAGAGAGCTAAAGGTCTCATTACCAGTGAAGCATGAATCCTTTTTCATAATGGAAGGAGTGAAGGTGTTGATCACTGATCAATTGTATGATCAATTATTGTGATTTAACTAGAATCATAGAGGAGATGGAAGCAACATAATCGAGTTAGAGGCGAAGTTGAATGAAAAGGAGCGCAATACTTAGTTTGTTAAAAGTCTTGATGGTAGTCTTTCGCTTGATAGCACCGAGGGATGAAAACTTGAATTCTGTCAGAGGAATGTCGTTGTTTGATAGCTCTGGGCTAGAGGCTCGAGCCTTGAAGATGCCTTTAATTCCCAAAGTGTATAGAGTCGGGCATTTAGGTGGTGGAATCTGTCACAGGACAGAAAATGGTCGACAAGGAAATTCCCATTACCCGGGACTGGGAGCCCGGGAAGTTTTAACTGCACACATATAAAAAGGGTGGGGCTCCTGACTAATGTGATAGTTGGGCATCAAGTTATGTGTGAAGAGGATGTGGCTAGGTGGACCCTGCTGGAGGTTCCATAACCTGGCAGATTTTGTAACCATTTTTCCCATTGCGCCAACAAAAAAGAGTGGGCTTACGTGCCATGTGACCAAGTATGTGTAGACAAGTGGAAGTATTTGGAAGATATTACATGGAGATAGTAAGTGGGCTAACCAGAAGGTCTTTAGCTGGAGGTTCGAAGAATTAGAAATTAAGAAAAGGTCAGGCATTGGGAGACCCAGGTATTTTATGCATAAGTTCACAAGGTGAGGTTCTACTGTGGAGTATAGAGGATCTAAATAGAGTGAGAAAAAAGAAACTAGTGCAGGCACTGGAGTAGTGGAAAAGGGTCACGCTCAAGAAAAAACCAAGTTATTATGATCTCCAAGAATAAGTAAAGGGCCTGAGATTGTGTATACTGTTGGGCCGCATTTTTCTATGCTATGTTAGAATTTGGGGGTTATATATGAACAACTCTTGAACTTGATGGTTTTTGTATCACCCTTTCGACTCCTTCCACTATTTATTTAAATCCTTCCACTGTGAGGGGTTTATATCCCGATAGAGTTGATTATACAGGTTCAAAGAAGCGCCTTTTTCGAAAGAGCTTTGGGAATTGTGGGATTTAAGCAGGTCTGAATCGGGCTTGCATCACGTGCTAACACCTAGAGTTTGTAGTTGAACCAAACTAACCACACACAATGCAATCTCCTGATCCATCATCTCTCTACATTAGTGAATTCCTATCATGTAATAATAACAAGACTAAGCTCATTCCATTGTTATAGAAGATAATAGAACCTTTGAGAATCATATTGGAACAAGGGGCACCCAAAACTCCACTCCTAATCATGCCAAAAGGGAATAGGAATGTCTAAATTTATTTTGAACAAGTCCTCTAATGGAATAAAATTGAAATAAATAATCTCCATAACAATATGTCAATTTGTAGAAGATATAAAAATTTCACAAACAATGGATATGGAAGATCCTCTTCTTACTTAGTTGTTTCCTTTAAATATGAGGAATGTATACAACAAACATGTCCTCTGATGTAACATTCTTGTTTTTGATAAGTTAGCTATTAGATGAAAAAATCAAAATGCCATACAAAAAAATGAGAAGTTAGGATATGGACCAAAAACAACTTGGAAAATAAAAATGTTAGGAATCATTATTATTATAGGTCCATATCAAATAAAATGATAGGATAGTTGCTCTAAAAAAAGGAATGAAAAATTAAAATGTTAGATAAGGAATAAAAGAGAAATATTTGCTTTAGAAAATAAAATTAAGGTTGCTAGCTCAAAATGCACCTTTGAAAATGATCTTTTGATTAAGCATGCTTAAGTTCCTTAATTATGATTTAATTGTTGTAATAAAGCTTGATGACCTTATAATTAAGTCAAATCATGCACTTTATCATATTGGAGGAAGTGACAAAATGACACATCGGGTGCCGATAACCAACGAGCACTTTTCAATGAGGATTGTTCACTCTGCCCGGATCAATGGTGGAGGAAGCCTTTCGGCCCTGCTTCGGCCCCCCTTCGGCCGTTTCCCATTAACGCGGGGGGGGGGGGGGGGGGGGGGGGGGGGGGGGGTGGGGGGGTTGGTGTTGGAAATAATACTGAGAGGGGGGTGAATCAGTATTATCAAGTTCTTTTAACAAATCTTCCTTATTTATTCTTTGAATTATTTTTGCATATCAGTACCATAAAATAAAAAACAGATAGTCACACCAAAGAACACCAGATGTAAGGTGGAAACCCAATGTGGGTGAAAACCACCTGCTGCAATATGTCTCTATCTTCTTTCAAATTAGAAACTCCTTTTACAATGATTTTGTACTGGTGCAGTCCTTTACCAGTACACAGGCTGCAACCTGCAGAGAGTTACAACTCTCTCGTTTTCCAGTCTTTCCTGGAAGGGAGCTACAACCCCCTACTTCTTTTCTTACAAGGATCACTTTTCATAAAGCATCAAATGATCATCAAGTACATGTAAATTACACAGTCAACTGCAGTAACCAGATCAACAATAACAGAACCAACCCGGAACACCTTATCAGAAGAAAAATTCAATCAACAGAAGATCTTAAGATAGATACGTAGTTTTTCTTTCTGTGGCCTGCGTCGGTACGCACTTCACCTTCTGCTTCCCTGCGTATACCCACAGAGAGCCTTCTTCTGCACCGCGTACCCACGCACTGCTTCTTCAATCGCGCTGCGTACTGTTACTGTAGGTACGCACCCAGAGACACTATCGCGCCGTAAACTGTTACTGAAGCCACGCACTCAAGGGTACTATCGCGCCGCGTACTTTTGCTGTTCGTATGCACCTGAACCTTTGTCGCACTGCGTACCCACGCAGTTCTCCTTCTTCTACTCTGCGTACCCACGCAGCTCTCCTGTTACTGCTCTGCGTACCCACGCACCTGTATCGTTAATCACCTGCGTACTTCTGATTAGGGCCGAATTGGCAGTACATCAGTGTAGCACAGTTAGTCAGATGCCCAGATCTGATCATGCACTCGAGAGATCACCCTTCACGGATTCGCTTTCAACCTCACTTACATATAGATCAAGATTTTAAGACAATAACCCAATATTTCAGATCGTAAGATATTCAATTGCAAAGATACTTAGCCAAGTGATCTCCTTTGCTTTATATAGGCAACCTCATCCTAAATTCACGGATCAATACCATAGATAACCAATACCAGGGACCCAAAAACATGGGGCTTAATAATAATAATAATATAAAATAATACCACGGGCCAAAACCATAGAATCAAGAGCGGCGGGCTAAATACCCCGGGCCAAACATAGGAAACCCCACGTGAACGCGCTTCTCTGCCTTGAAGTAAGTGAAACTGGGGGTACGCACCTCCTGAACGGGTGACCTGCGTGTCTGGCCGCGGTCCCTTCACAGTGTACCTGCGGGTACACATCTTCTTAACTGTTCTCTTGCGTACTTCTTAATTTTCAACATATTGAGAGCCTTGCCACGAGTGTTGCCATCAAGTACAACATCTGTAACATAGAGCCATACCAGAAACATAATGCCAACAATCTCCCCCTTTGGACTTGATGGCAACCTCAAAAACTTCAGCTTCATTCTCCCCCTTTGACATCAAGGGCAAAGGGTTATGCTCCCCCTAAGAACATGCTCCCCCTGAATATGAACCAGATCTGCAAAGAAGGACCATAATCCACTAGACACCATAAATGACCATGAAAGAGATAGAGACATATTGCAGCTATATTCAGACCAGCTTCCATGATCTCCTTCTGTACATCCTCCATAATGCCAACAATGCATTATATTCTCCCCCTGAACCTGTGCCACAACCCAGCACATGTACGCATATACCCTAGATGAACCATGCGTACAACCATCAATCAGAAGAGTTTCAACAATAAGATGATGCATCAACAACCCCCAGCTTTTGCCTGAGGTATTCAAAAGTCTCCCTGGGCAATGGTTTGGTGAGAATATCAACAACTTGTTCCTTAGAAGGAACATACTCCAACTTGACCTTCTGTTGAAGCACTTGTTCCCGGAGAAAATGATACTTGATTGGTATGTGCTTGGTTTTTGAATGCATGACAGGATTCTTTGAGATGCTGATTGCATTTGTGTTATCACATAAGATGGAGATAGTTGGTGTACAAGTGATTTGAAAATCCTGCAAGGTCTGCATCATCCAAAGGAGTTGAGTGCAGCAAGATGCAGCAGCAACATATTCTGCTTCAGCTGTAGACAAGGCAATCGAACTCTGTTTCTTGCTGAACCAAGATACTAATCTGGAACCCATAAAGAATGCACCACCACTTGTGCTCTTCCTGTCATCCACGCTTCCGGCCCAATTTGCATCTGTATAAGCATGAAGTGTGAGATCTGTATCTCTAGGATACCATAAGCCATAATTTTGAGTCCCTTGAAGATATTTGAAAATTCTCTTCACTGCCTGAAGATGAGTCTCCTTCGGATTTTCCTGAAATCTTCCAACTATTCCAACTGCATGAATGATGTCCGGTCGGGTACCTGTCAGATAAAGTAAACTTCCAATCATAGATCTGTAGGTTGGTTGATGCATTGCTGTAGATTCATCATTTGTACTGAGGCTACATCCTGTGACCATGGGTGTACATACTGGTTTTGCATCTTCCATGCCATATTTCTTCAAAATCTGTTTGAGATACTTGGTTTGAGACAAAAAGATCCCTCCTTCTTTTTGTTGGATTTGCAAACCAAGAAAATATGTCAGTTCTCCCAGCAAGGACATTTCGAATTCTTTCTGCATCACCAAGGCAAAGCTTTGACTCATAGCTTCTTCATTGCTGCCAAAGATAATGTCATCTACATACACAACAAGTATTAGCAATTTGTCATTTTCAACTTTTATATAAAGATTGCTATCTGCTGATCCTTTTGAAAAACCTTGTTGATGAAGATATTTGTCCAAACGATAGTACCAAGCCCTTGGTGCTTGTTTGAGACCATAGAGAGCCTTTTTCAATCTGCACACAAGATTTGGATCATTTCCAAGAATGAACCCATCTGGTTGCTCAATGTATACTTCTTCTTCCAAGTCTCCATTCAGAAAGGCTGATTTCACGTCCATTTGAAATACTTTGAAGTTTTGAAAGCTTGAGAGAGCAAGGAACATTCGGATGGCCTCAAGTCTTGCAACAGGAGCAAAGGTTTCTTCAAAGTCTATTCCTTCTTGCTGCGCATACCCTTTACAAACAAACCAGTCTGGCCTTGTTTCTAATTACTTCTCCATTTTCATTCAATTTATTTTTGAAGACCCATTTTGTTCCGATAACATTCTTATCCTTTGGTCTAGGGACCAACTCCCAAGTGTTGTTCTTTTCGATCTGCTCAAGTTCTTCATCCATTGCTTTCACCCAACATTCATCTTTGCATGCCTCTTTCACATTTTGTGGTTCAGTGGAAGAGAGTAATGCCAAATAGCTTGAGGCTTCTACAATTGTTCTTCTTGTTTGTACACCTGCTTCTTTCTGCCCCACAATCTGAGATTCTGGATGATTCTTCTGAACATATCTGGATGGAGTCTTCTCTTCTATTCTTGTCTGCTCCTCTGGTTCTTCTTGAGGTTCTTCTTCTTCATCATTCTGTCTTTGAGGGTAGCCTTCATCTTCTTCGATGTCTTCATGATGTACTTGCTTAGGAATGTATCCCTTCTCATCTACCACTACATCAATGCTGTCAACAATTCTGCCAAGTCTCTTATTGTAGCACTTGTATGCTTTGCTATGAGGAGAATAACCAAGAAGAATGCCTTCATCTACTCTAGGTTCAAGTTTGCCAAGTTTCTCATCAGTATTCTTAATATAACATTTGCTCCCAAAGATTTTGAAGTGCTTTACCGAAGGAGTCTCACCACACCAAAGCTCATGAGGGGTTTGAGTGCTATTTACCCGGACATTTGTTTTGTTGAGAATAACAACCACAACATGTGCAGCTTCACCCCAGAAAGTTGCGGGAGTTCCCGATTCATCAAGCATAGCACGAGCCATTTGTTGGACTGTTCTGTTCATTCTTTCCACAACTCCATTTTGCTGAGGAGTTCTAGCTGTAGAGAATTCTCTTCTTATCCCATGTTCTTCACAGAAATCGAAAAATTCATTTGAGGTAAACTCCCCACCTCTGTCGGATCTGAGGCACTTAATTTTGTGTCCTGATTCATTTTCAACCAAGGCTTTGAAGGATTTGAATTTTTTGAAGGCTTCATCTTTGTGCTTCATAAGTCCTAACCAAACAAACCTGGAGAAGTCGTCAATGAATAATATCAAGTATTCTTCTCCTCGAGGTGTCCTTTTCCTGAATGGACCACATGTATCTGTATGAACTAGCTCAAGAGGCATGCTAGCTGATCCTTCCTTCTCTGGAAAGTTAGTTCTGGTTTGCTTTCCAAACTGACATGATTTTCATATGGTGTTGTCTGGAATTTTGATATCTGGAAGATCGCGAACTGCCTGATATCTGCATGCTTTCCTTATTTGTGAAAAGCTTAGATGCCCCAACCTCCAATGCCATAACCAATTTTCATCATCCTTTCTCAGATAGCATTGTTGTTGTCCTTCTTCAAATATGTATAGATTATTTGGAGTTCTTTTACCTTTGATAACTGTTTTACATGTATCAAGATCACGAACAAGACATCCATTTGATCTGAATATCACCTCGGTTCTTTGATCACACATCTGGCTGACACTTAGAAGATTATGTTTCAATCCATCAACATACAAAACATTTCCAGCTTTGACCTTTTCTTGTAACTGAGCAGTGCCTTTTCCTTTTATAGTTGCAGGAGTATCATTTCCAAAAGAAACTTTCTTTCCTTTTTCTAGAGCAGAATATGATTCAAGTTTTTCTTTATCACCTGTCATATGCTTTGAACATCCACTGTCAATGTACCATAGATTTTCCTGTCCCTCTGCATAAAATGCTATCCCACATCTTTCTGGTTGTGGTTCCTTTATTCTCCATGTTTTGGTGCTTGAGGCTTGTTCCTTTGTCTGCTGAAACCTGCTCCTGCATTCAGAATCTTCATGACCAAAGTTATTGCAAATAGAACATTCAACTTCATTTTCAAGAACCGAAAAGTTGTTATAGGTCCTTTTTGTAATCCCGGTCATACTTCTTGTTTTTGAGATTCTCTAGTCATGATCGTTTTATATGCAACACATTGAGATGCTTTGCGACCAAAGTTATGGTAAGAAAAGCATTGTCCATTGAAGAAACTTCTGCGGTTATCAAATCTATCGGCCAAATGATTGTAATTTCTATTGTCATCCATTCTTGAACCAAATTGAGAAGATTTTACCTGTGGCTAGTTGTAGCTTTTGTTCACCCTTAAGACGGATTTCCCCTGATAGTCTCTGTTTGCAATTCGTGCCTGCTTTACCTGATGGTCTCCATTGTGCTTTTGCTCATTTCTTCTTGCTGCATCAAGATAACTTTTTGAGGTGGATGCTTGAGAAGTTTCTCCATTATAGCCCAGACCTGTCTTGTTTAGTGGAGAACGCTGTACATTGATAATCTCATCCAAAGTTTCAGACCCTTTAACAAACTTAAGATTAATAGCTTTTGTTTTCTCAATCTCTTTTCTAAGACCAACAATTTCACCTTCTAATTTTTCAAGATGTTTTTCTTTTTCATCAATTTGAAATTGTAGAGTGTCAATGATCATATTCTTTTCTTCTATACATCTCTTGAGTCTAGTAATTTCTTCATAAAGGCTATCCACATCTATAGCATCCATATAATCATCATCTTCAAATGCCATTAACAATTTATATTCATTACCTTGTTCATCTTCATCACTATTTGATAGACCATCACTATCTTCATGAGTGTAGTAGCTTTTCTTATTTGCACTCTGTTTCTTGTTCCATCTAGCAGGTTCCTTTCCTTTATCCTTATAAGGACATTTTGCAGCATAATGACCTACTCTTCCACAAGCAAAGCATTTAAAAGGTAACTTACCTCTGAACCTTCCAGAGCCCCTTTGAAGATTTCTGACGAAATTTGATTCTTCTTCTTCTTCTTCTGGCACGTGACTTGCTTCATAATAATCTCCTTTGCCTGAAGCCTTGAAAGCAACTTCTCTTCTGTCTGAAGGACCTCCCTTTCTCATTTCATAAGCAGTTAGAATTCCGTGAAGCTGAGACATAGTAAGAATTCGTAGATTTTCCTTTTCTTCTATTGCAGACACTTTAGATTCAAACTTGGGGGACAATGATCTTAGAACTTTTTCAACCACAATAGCCTCTTTTATTTCTTCACCCAAATTTTTCATGCAATTAACAATCTCATCTACCTGAAGAAAATAGTTAGCCACACTTTCATCATTATACATCCTGAGATTCTCATACTGAATCCTGAGAGTTTGAAGTTTAGCATGCTTTACCTGTTCATCTCCTTCGTAGCTCAAGACAATCTTGTCCCATATTTCTTTTGCGGATTTATATTGCATAACCTTTATGAATTCTGTTTGAGATAAGCATCCCAGCAAAGTATTGACTGCTTTAGCATTTGTTTCATATTTCTTCTTTTCGGCCACATCTGTAGGAGTAGTTGAAGGAAAAGCGTAGCCTGTATCTATGATATCCCAAACTTCTGTACCAAGAGATTGAAGATAGGCAGTAACTCTTACCTTCCAATAATTGAAGTTTGTCCCATCAAAAATTGGTGGCCTGATTGATGCTTCCCTCTCGTAGTTGCTCATGATGAATGATCTTCCTTCAAGCGATCAAGCTTCTCCGAAGGACCTGCTCTGATACCAATTGTTGGAAATAATACTGAGAGGGGGGGTGAATCAGTATTATCAAGTTCTTTTAACAAATCTTCCTTATTTATTCTTTGAATTATTTTTGCATATCAGTACCATAAAATAAAAAACAGATAGTCACACCAAAGAACACCAGATGTAAGGTGGAAACCCAATGTGGGTGAAAACCACCTGCTGCAATATGTCTCTATCTTCTTTCAAATTAGAAACTCCTTTTACAATGATTTTGTATTGGTGCAGTCCTTTACCAGTACACAGGCTGCAACCTGCAGAGAGCTACAACTCTCTCTCGTTTTCCAGTCTTTCCTGGAAGGGAGCTACAACCCCCTACTTATTTTCTTACAAGGATCACTTTTCATAAAGCATCAAATGATCATCAAGTACATGTAAATTACACAGTCAACTACAGTAACCAAATCAACAATAACAGAACCAACCCAGAACACCTTATCAGAAGAAAAATTCAATCAACAGAAGATCTTAAGATAGATACGCAGTTTTTCTTTCTGTGGCCTGCGTCGGTACGCACTTCACCTTCTGCTTCCCTGCGTATACCCACAGAGAGCCTTCTGCTGCACCACGTACCCACGCACTGATTCTTCAATTGCGCTGCGTACTGTTACTGTAGGTACGCACCCAGAGACACTATCGCGCCGCGTACTGTTACTGAAGCCACGCACTCAAGGGTAATATCGCGCCGCGTACTTTTGCTGTGCGTACGCACCTGAACCTTTGTCGCACTGCATACCCACGCAGTTCTCCTTCTTCTGCTCTGCGTACCCACGCAGCTCTCCTGTTACTGCTCTGCATACCCACGCACCTATATCGTTAATCACCTGCGTACTTCTGATTAGGGCCGAATTGGCGTTACACCAGTGTAGCACAGTTAGTCAGATGCCCAGATCTGATCATGTGCTCGAGAGATCACCCTTCACAGATTCGCTTTCAACCTCACTTACATATAGATCAAGCTTTTAAGACAATAACCCAATATTTCAGATCTTAAGATATTCAATTGCAAAGATACTTAGCCAAGTGATCTCCTTTGCTTTATATAGGCAACCTCCTCCTAAATTCATGGATCAATACCATAGATAACCAATACCAGGGACCCAAAAACATGGGGCTCAATAATAATAATAATATAAAATAATACCACGGGCCAAAACCATAGAATCAAGAGCGGCGGGCTAAATACCACGGGCCAAACATAGGAAACCCCACGTGAACGCGCTTCTCTGCCTTGAAGTAAGTGAAACTGGGGGTACGCACCTCCTGAACGGGTGACCTGCGTGTCTGGCCGTGGTCCCTTCACGGTGTACCTGCGGGTACGCATCTTCTGAACTGTTCTCCTGCGTACTTCTTAATTTTCAACATATTGAGAGCCTTGCCACGGGTGTTGCCATCAAGTACAACATCTGTAACATAGAGCCATACCAGAAACATAATGCCAACAGTTGGGGGTCCGAAAAGTAGTTTTCATGGCTGTCATTTTTTGTGACATGGTGCCTCCACAATTTTTTAGACCCCCAAGGTTCAAAACCACAAACCATTATGTGTCCCCCCCGAAATCTGCTGTCGGTTTTCTTCCATTCGACCGTTGAATTTTTCTCGTGCCATATGCATCTGTTATCTCCCATCCAATCACAAACCTCCACGTTATCAATCTGTTTTCAGTTACCCATTCACCACTTGCCACGTTATAATACTGTTGCTATATGATCCAAAGCCGTTGTTGTGCCTAATTAACCATTTAAACATCCGTTATGCGTTAATTTGCATCCTTCTGCGAATTGATTGCCTACGGCTAGATCTAAACAGTCAATTGAGCCCAATTGAACCTATAAATTCTCCATGGCTCCAATATTTGCCACTTTTAACTTCCATCCATAAATCAAAAGCATCATTTGTCATTCTATGTATTTTCGCCACTATTATCCATTTTTTATTAAAATAGCTTCAGAATTTCCCCTGCAGCAGGATGGCTCCTAAAGCAAAGATATAGAAGATTGCTGAAGAAGGGAATCCCTCCACAGTCTCCCTTGATCTAGATCATATGCCCCTTGTAGATTCCCTTTTTAAGATCAATGACTGTGAATGTGAATTCGATTTTTATGAATTACATTCATGGTTAAAACTGAAATATGCTGATAAAGAGGACCCCATTCACTTCTGGGAGACACTTCTGCCATTATATTCTTTTCCTAAGACCCATCACTTTCCTCATTTAATCTCTTGGTGTCAAGCCAAGTATGATCCTATGTAAAGAACAATGATGACCCAGGATGGAAAAATCTTGATCACCATTACTGCTCAAAGCATAAACCAAATGTTAATGATACCTCCATTTAAATACCTTAGCTATTTCTCACCTGCAGCTCTCATGGACCTATACAATAAACTTACCTTCCCACAAGAAGCCCTTATCTTTGAAATTTTCCAACCAGAAGATGTTGAATTACCTAAGAGAAATCCACCATATTCATTGTCCATGTTCCTTGAAGCTACTAGACACATTACCTCTCTGTTATCATACCTCCTAGGTTATGAAAATGACCAATCATTTGATGAATCCATCCTTGGATTCTTTTCCATTTTTAGCAAAGAATATCAACCCGCCTTCATGTATAATTATAGCCAATTTTTGGTTGATAATATACATGAACAGTTTATGAATTTGACCACTCAAGGAGTTTTTAGGTATAGTTCAGTCATAATCCATTTAATTTTGTTTCAACAAGGAGATCTATTTCCCATTCAGTTGAACATACACGATGAGCACGGAGTGAATCAATCAGTGACTCATTGGACAGAGTTAGTAAGAGCAAGATCATCCAATTTTACATTCTCTCATTCATTGATTCTTTTATCCATCCAGTTCTTCAACTATTCAATAGCTAGGCAGAGCCTAGAATTGGAGAAAAAATTAAAAAGACATTGCACCTATCAGAGCAGACCAAGACTGGTGACTGGTACATATACCAAAATTACACTGAGATTAGGATCTGTGGCAGTGAGTTGGCTCCATACATACTACCTAAGTATGTGCCAATCAGAATATTCTCACTGGAATACATTAGATAGATGATAAATATGGATGAAGTTCTTTTTGTCTCAGGTAAGAAGAAATCAAAGTTTAAACTCAAAGATAAGGCAGGAAATTTCATTTGTAACACAAGGTCTGTAGGTATAGAAGCAGACAGATTACTAAAGAACATGAACCTCCAACCAAGCTTTACTTGGTCTTATGATCCTTTTGGGATCATTTCAGCTCTCAGAGTGTAGTTGAAGGCAACACCTTACAACCATACTCCCATGCCAGAATTGGAAAAATTTATGAACCAGGAGCAATGGTCTGAAGGTACTCTCATAGAAGCTGATGAACAGGTTATATCAACTCCATAGACAAAGACTCCAGCTACACAGAGTACTCAGCATAAAAGAGCCAGAGAGGAAACTCAGTCAGCTACAGAACTAGGTAAAGAGTACTATATTTTACAAAAGAAGTTTAAAACCAGACTATCAATGTCATCAGGAAGCAAGCCAATAGAGATAATTGATCTTGGATAATTTCAAGATGTTTCATCAGCAAGGACCACTGATCCCAAGCCTCCTTCTACTTCTTCAACTCCTTCTTCAACTGAACCTATAGAGATTATCCAATAAACTGAGACTAGCTCAGTAGGGGATACTAATATCTTCTTAACATTTTTGGAAATCAAGCAAAAGAATGAAAGTCTTAAATCTCAAGTTTACAGTCAGTTTTGGAAACAAACATCCACCTCTCAACATAGACTTCTCTTTGCTTTTGACAGTGAAAGAGGAAGGATGAAAATGGCATTTTTGTAGGCTCAGATTCTATTTCCCAAATCCACAACAGACTACAAGAAGACCATCTTCTCATTTGATGTGAACCAGATACATCCCATTGATCAAATGGATTTTCATAAGCAATTAGTTGAGATGTTATTTTTAACCATGACTACAAATGCCATGCCTCTTTCCAAGATCAGAACTGCTTTGTCAAATGTACAGTCACAACTTAAGATTGAAAAGTTTTCATCCTTGTCTAAAGATAACAAATTAAAGTCTTTAGAAGATATCATTATCAAGATTGGATATGATCCCCATGACTATAAAGAAATTGAAGAAATACTACAAAAGAAGAATGTAGAGATTACAACCTTGAAGAAGTAGTTGAAGCTGCCATCAATTGAGGATCCACAAACCAAAGAAATGGTAGAAAATGAATAACGCATGGAGGAAATGTTAAAGCTCATTATTGAGCAAAACATACAGATCAATAAAATGGAGGAGCAGATAGAACAACTGCTCAAGGAAAAAGAGACAGCAATCCATGCAAATCATTTTTGAGCAACAAGAACTGATTGCTAAATGCAGGGCAGAGATAGAGACCCAGAAAGCAACATTGGGTACAGAACCCAAAGAAGCATCAGGGATGATCAGGGTACTAAACTCTAAAACTAGGAAGCAATTACAAGAGATGAACATTCCAGATAGGACAACTACTATTTTGGAAATTAAGAAAGTCCTAGTGAAGAAGAATTTGTTAACTCAGCTAAAAACAAAATGTGAAGCTTTGAACACTATAGTTAGAAGGTTTCATTCTAAATTCAGTATGTTGCATAAGAAAGGGTTACCAGAGATAGTGTCATCAAATGATCAGCTAGTAAAATTGGAGGATTACTGTGAGAGACTATATACTATTGCAACAGACAATAGTCAATTTGCAGGGATAAAATGACAGATTACTGGAAAAACGTTTTTGAAAGCCTTGAGCTCTGACCTCACCATCAAATATGAAGTTGGACACCTTTTTCTCACTAAGCCCAAGTTTGAGAGATATACCGAAGTTGATGAGATACTTAGAAGGATGGTAAATATCGAGATACCTAGTGAGAAAAGGTGGGATCAATTGTGTGAAACAATTGATTAAATTTTCATTCCAACAAGAAGGCAACAAAAACAGATTTTGAAGGAACAGTCATCAACAACTTCCTATCTACTAGGGACACATCATGCAACAATTTTTCTTTTCCTATCTTCTTTCAAGCTATTTTGTAATAATTTTAGGATATTTTGTTTAAAACTTGTATAAATAAATCTCTTCTATGAGTTATTAAAGGTGGTACCTTTCCATAAGAAATTTTGTAAAGAATTGATGTACAAGCTTTTTCTAGATCACTGATAATAAAGAAAAGGATTCTGAATTTGGTGTCATACAATCTCGTTTTCTTCTGTAAGTTTTCATTGTGTTTCAATTCATTATGTTTATTCTACATATGTTTAAGTTTTACAGAGATATCAGGTGAGAATAAATGTGTTACAATTATTCTTAAAATTCCTTTTGAAGTTACTATCATAAAGAGATTGAGATATTGGACTGTTTGTCTGAAATGCTCCCTTTAAATTACAAAATTGTCAGCATCTTATGTAATTTTAAGCATAGTTTGTTTAACTTTTGAACATTGGACAAAGGTTTTCCCACTTATGATAATTTATCTTTCTGTCTGAAATCTAAATTAATCATATCTCCTTACTATTCTTTCTACACACCTTATAAATTCAAATCACTGTGTGAAGTTAAATAAAAACCCTTTGATAATCTATTAGTACAATCTAAAAGAGTTAATACATCATTCTTATAGTTTGTTCAATGTATTGGTCCTCCATAATAACCAAAAGCAAAACCCCCAAAACAAATATCTTAGATGCTCTGGTATGATCAATTGACCATTATCATCTCAGAGGAACAACATCAATCTGGCACCGCTGCCGTGGATTCAAATTTGATTAGTTTTCTTGGGACAATGGTGTAAATCATATTCCTTTAAAGGTGACTAAAGGTCTAGATAGGTCAAAATTATTCACTTGACAACTCCACTATGCCAAACTGGCACCTTTTAAGCACACTAGATCCCATTCTGAACCTGACACAGTTAGTCCTCTGTCAGATCTAGAAAAACTAGTGAGAAGGGCCAATTCCAAAAGAAGACTTCAACCATATTCTTCTTCTTCAACCTTGCAGTCTGAAGATATATTACCATTTGATCCCTATAGCAACATTCCATCCAATCCAGATTGGACACAATTATCACCTAGGGTTTCTGAACTTTTAGATAGGGGAGTTGATTTCAAATCAACTTTCCTCATTCACTCACTTGAAACATGTCAAGAACCCCCACTACCAATAGGATCACCTAAATCTGAGTCTGACTTGGGTGTTCATTTACCTGAATACAAACCTACAGACTTCATATCCCCCACTACTTATTCATTCCCTTCCACTTCTGAACAACCTGAAGGGACCTTTTCTATATATACAAATCCACTCTTTGAAACAAAAGAGGATATTCAGTCACAGGTCCACAAGTTAGTTATTAAGACTCCCTTAAAGTCATATAGGATATCTCCTCCTTCCTCACCTCCACATAGATATACACCTTCTTTATCACCATCCTCCTCTTTTCCTTCTTCAACATCTACACAAACATCTCACACACCATCTTCTACAATGGCATTCCAACCTATTGTACATGCTAGATATCCAGCTTTAGTTTTAGCTCAAAACCTCGATGCATTCCCTCCAGGATATTTAAAACATCTTCCTAGGTATAATGGAGAAACTGGTTCCTTAGCTGAGGACCATATTCAAGCATTTCTAGATTTTACAGATAATATGAACATTGAGCAAGAAAATGTTTATATGAGGTTGTTTGTTCAATCTCTTGAGGGAAATGTGAGAACCTGGTTTAGGCAGTTACTTGCAAATTCCATTAGGTCTTGGGAAGAGTTAACAAAGATATTCAAAAACCAATGGGGCGTGAAGAAAGATTCTCTTTACTTTTTAACTGAGTTTGAAGAACTTAAACGAAACTTTGGTGAACCTGTATCTGATTTTATTAAAGGTTCAACAAACTTTATCATAAAATTCCCCCTGCTTGCAAACCCCCTGTAGTAGCAGCCAAATCTAGGTTTTCAAAAGCCTTTGAAGATGATTTTGCTGTAATGTTAAGAGAAATAACTTCAAGGACTCTTGAAGACATGCAAACTAATGCTATATAGGTGGAAGCAAATAGGGCTGCCTCAACCAATTTAAAAGCTAAAGAGGAAAAGGCCCAAAGAAAGCTTAAATCTAGTCAAGAGGCCTCTACTTCTTCAAAGACTAAAACTGAAGATTCTAAAATAGATGAGATCACTTCACTTCTTAGAAATCTATCCAATAGAATTTCCAAGATTGAGACTCAACCTAGAACAGTTCAATAGACGGTCACTTGGCCTCAAAATCAAAATCAAGGTCAATACAAAAGAACTCCACAATTACAAATTCTTCAAAGACCTAGTAATGATCAACAGGTTCCAACTCCTTTACTGATATATGATCAACATCCTGATGAAAATACCATGACTATCACTGAAGACATTAACAATATGGACACCTCTTCTCGTCAGACCACTATTATTCCTCTTTCACAACATAAGCAAATTCAATAAGATCAAAAATCCTCACAGGTTTCCAAATACCTTGCCTTCTCTGAATTCCTAATTGCATATTTGAAGAAAAGATATGATATTAGACCTAGACCTGGCCCTGGAAGAACTCCTAAAGAACCTCCAAAAATTGAACCTCATACCAAAACTGTTGAAACTCAGACAACTACTGTTCGACCGTTAAAACAGTCAACTGATACAGCTCAAATTGAAAAAACTGTCTTAACTGCATTTAATGTTGAAAAGGAGTTAGAAAGAGTTAAAATCCCTATACCACTTTTAGAACTTTCCAAAAACCATGGATACAAAATAAAGTTTCCAAATGGATACAAAACACCTTTGTTGATGCTGAAAGTGATGTTATTAGCTTTCAAGATGAAAAAGCAGTAGTTGAATTTGGCCCTAGCTCAGATATGATAGATGAAATAGTACCCCCTTTCTATGTGACACTAAAGACAAATGAATACACGTTATACAACTGTATGCTTGATTCTGGAGCATCATATAGTCTCATTCCAAAAACCATCATGGATCATTTAAATCTTGACATAACTAGATCCTATCATGATTTGTACACCTTTGATTCCAAAAGGGTACCTTGTTTAGGATTGATTAAGGATTTAATAGTCACTCTAGCCCAAATCCCAATAAAGATCATAGTGTTAGATATTATTGTCACTGACATCCCTCTCGAATTTGGAATGCTCCTTTCAAGGTCTTGCTGTGCCAAATTAGTGGGAACTCTTCAGATGGACATGTCTTATGCCACTATTCCATTTTATGGGGGAGAACAACTTAGGTTGTATAGAGAGGTTAGATTTTTCCACATGGTATGAAAAATAGATCAACCAAAGAACCACCCCATCTATGCTATTGATTAAGATTTTGGCTGTTTTCAACTCTCTTTGAATCAAATACATGAATCTCAAGTAAAAATTGAAGATGTAATTGAAAACCTTGTATCAAATCAAATTGATGTATGGAGGCTATTCTTTGATTGTTCTTGTACAAAGGATGGAGGAGGGGCTGGGGTAGTGCTAATCTCACCAGAAAAGGAAAACATTACACAATCATGTAAACTTGATTTTGAAGTTACCAACAATGTAGCAGAATATGAGGCTTTCCTTCTAGGACTACAGTTAGCCAAGAGTTTAAAGGTACACAACCTGAGTTATTTCACTGACTCAGAGCTCATTGTAAAACAAGTTAGAAATTTTTTACATACAAAACATCCTAGGCTTAGGTCTTATCGAAATGAGGTTTGGGATTCCATTGAAAATTTCTTTGATGCCTTCAACATAACTTATGTCCCTAGGAATGAAAACATACATGCAGATTCTTTGGTTGTTTTTGCAAGCTTATTTAAGATTCCTGATCAAACACAATTGCTATACCAAATCCAAGTCAAATACAGGCCATCTATACCAGATAACCAAAAGCATTGGCAGGTGTTTGAGGATGATCAACAATAAAATATTTTCTTCAACTTGTAGGTGAATTTTCTCTTCTGCAAATTGATGAAGGCAATATTGATATGGTCAATCCTCAAGCTGCTAATGATTCAAAATTAAATTCCAAGATTGCAGATCATGACATCATACAAATATCAAACAACTTTATTCCTAAAGGGTTAATTCCTTTAGAAAAATTATTTGATTATAATGATGTCCATCAAAATCCTCCATCCATTTCTCCTGAAAATGACATTGAAGAAATCAATATTGGAACCCAAGAATAAGTGCAAAATATAAAAATCTCTACATATTTAGCCCAAGAAGTTAAAGATGAATATCTTAAGTTACTTAAAAACTACAAAGATGTTTTTGCTTGGTCTTATGCTGATCTTAAAACTTATGACACATCCCTCATTGAACATAATATCCCACTGAAAACTAAAGCTAAACCCTACCAGCAAAAACTCAGAAGAATTAATCCAGTTCTTCTACCAACTATTGAGAAAGATCTTAAGAAAATGTTAGATGCACAGATTATTCTTCCACTAAGATATTCTAATTGGATTTCCAACCTAGTACTTTTCAGGAAAAAGAATGGTGAAATTAGACTCTGTGTTGATTTTATAAACTTAAATAAAGCATCACTAAAAGATAGCTATCCATTACCTAAGATGGATTAGTTACTTCAACAAGTTTTTGGAGCCAACAAACTTTATATGTTAGATGGTTTTTCTGGTTATAATCAGATTATGGTTGACAAAGAGGATAGGGAAAAGAATGGCTTCACAACACCGTGGGGTAATTTCATGTATGCAAGGATGCCTTTTGGTTTGACAAATGCAGGAGCTACATTCCAGAGAGCTATGGATATAGATTTTGTAGGCCAGGTAAACAAATTTGTTGTTATTTATTTTAATGACCTTACAATTTTTTCTAATTCTGATAAAAAACATTTAAAGCACTTGATGAAGGTTTTTGAAAGATGCAGGAAATTTGGGATATCATTGAATCCAAAGAAGTCCCTATTTTCTATCGCTGAAGGTAAATTGCTTGGCCATATAATTTCCAAAGATGGAGTAGTTATTGATCCAAACAGAGCATCAACCATTAAGACATTATCACTACCAAGAAATAAAAAGGAAGTTCAAGCTTTTCTTGGTAAAATCACTTTTTAAGAAGGTTCATACCCAACAATGCTGAAATTGTCAAAGATATAATTGATATGCTTAAGAAGGGTGATGAAGTTAAATGGAATGTCTCTTCCAGACATGCATTTGATCAAATCAAGAAAGCTATCTCTGAAGCTCCAACCTTGGCCAGCTTTGATTATACAAAACATTCTGTATCTTTTCCTTTGCCTCTAAAACAACCCTTGCTGTTGTTTTACTACAAAAGAATGAAGATTCCCATGACCAACCTATAGCCTTTTTTAGCAAAGTTATGAGATATGTTGAGCTCAAATATGACATAATTGAGAAGAAGGCTTATGCCCTAGTCCAATCCTTCAAATATTTCAGGATGTATGTTTTACATTCAACCATTATAGATTATGTTCCCAACAGTGTTGTTAAAACTGTTCTCACTCAACCAGATACTTATGGGAGGAGAGGTAGATGGATCACCCAAATTTTGGAGTATGATCTAACTATCAAAAACACAAAGCTAGTAAAAGGCCGAGGATTAACTAAGCTCCTAGCTGAATCTAAATGTAAAGTGCTAGGCATCAACTGTGTTTTGGAAATACCAAGGGCGAATACACAAGAACCTTCCCAAAATGTGAATAAGAAGAATTCACAAGAACCTTATGTCTATGCAGAAGGGGAGAAACCATAAGGACCTTCCAAAATCCCGAAGAAAAGAATCCACAAGAACCTTTACCTTCAGATCAGACTATTTCCATACACATTGATGAGAAATTTCTTTTATCATATTGGTATCAATATATTGTAAATTTATTGATCCATTTTGAGTGTCCTGCATCATTTTTCAAAAGTCAATGTAAAACTCTCAAATTGAAAACAATCAAGTACTATATCAGAAATGCAAATCTATACTGGAAGGACCCACTCAATATCTTGCTATTATGTTTAACAGAGTTAGAGACTGAAGGGATCATTGATCAGTTTCATACAAGATTTTGTGGAGGACATTATTCTTGGAGAGCAACAACATATAAGATATTAAGGGCAGGATTCTATTGGCCAACATTGTTCTTACAAGTAGGAGCAAAGGTCAGAAGTTGTGTCCCTTGTCAGATGTTTGCTGGTAAGCAAAAAGTAACAGCTCTTCCACTGATCCCAACAATAGTTTCAACACCTTTTCTCCAATGGGGATTAGATTTTATTGGAGAGATTCATCCCACTTCAAGAAATTAACATAGATGGATCCTCACTGCGACATATTACTTTACTAAATGGGTGGAAGAAATTCCAGTAAGAAATGCTATTGATTCAGTAGTAATCAAATTCATTGAAGAGAACATTTTATCTAGGTTTGGTTGCCCAACCTAGATTGTTACTGACAATGCCACAACATTTTCCAGTGTTAAAATGATTGAGTTTTTCCAGAAATATCAGATTCTGCTACATCATTCAACTCCATATTATCCTCAAGGTAATGGTCTTGTAGAATCATCCAATAAAAGTTTGGTAAAGGTTATCAGAAAAACTTTAGCAAATCATAAAAAGAGTTGGGACACTCATCTAATTTATGCAGTCTGTGTAAACAGGATGACTCGAAAGAGATCTACTGGAAAATCTTATTTTCAACTAGCTTACGAGAAAGATACAATTTTCCCTACCAATTTGGCCTTCCCTATTTTAAAGTTTCTGCAGGATTCAACTGATGAACCTGATGATTTTTCAAGGAGGATAAATCAAATCATTGAACTAAATGAGAACAGAGATGAAGTTCAATACAAATTGAAAAAGTATCAGAATAAGATGAAGAGCTTGTTTGACAGAAGAGCCAGGGAAAGGGACTTCAAGGAGGGTGATCTAGTTCTAAGATGGGATTCTAGAAGAGAAGACAAAGGAAAACATGGAAAGTTTGACAACCTATGGTTTGGAACTCTAGCTATTTCTAAAGTAAAAGGAAAGAACACTTTTGTGTTACAAAATCTAGAAGGACAATATTCCACATATCCTATTAATGAAAGATTTCTAAAGAATTACATTCATTACTGAGAAATTGGAGTACATTTTACACCATCATTGTAAAAAGTCTGGTTTTATTTTACTTTTTCAATTATCAGTTTGATTTTTTACAGCAAAGACTCCAAAGTCCGAGGAGAAGGCACATGGATCTACAAGTTCTCTACATTCTATAAGAGAAAGTAGTCCCCAGTTGGAGCCGATGTTGTAACATTTTTTTTGGTAAGTTAGCTATCAGATGAAAAAATCAAAATGCCATACAAAAAATGATAAGTTAGGATATGGACCAAAAACAACTTGGAAAATAAAAATGTTAGGAATCATTATTATTACAGGTCCATATCAAATAAAATGATAGGATAGTTTCTCTAAAAAAGGAAGGCAAAATGAAAATGTTAGATAAGCAATAAAAGAAAAATATTTTCTTTAGAAAATAAAATTAAGGTTGCTAGCTCAAAATGCACCTTTGAAAATTATCTTTTGATTAATCATGTTTAAGTTCCTTAATTATGATTTAATTATTGTAATAAAGCTTGATGACCTTATAAATAAGTCATATCATACACTTTTGTCATATTGGCAGAAGCGACAAAATGACACATCGGGCACCGATAACCAACAGGAACTTTTCAACGAGGATCGTTTACTTTGCCTGGATCAATGATGGAGGAAGCCTTTCGGCCCCCCTTCGACCATTTCCCGTTAATGCGAGGGTGGGGCGGGGGGTTTACGAAAAGTAGTTTTCATGGCTGCCGTTTTTTGTGACATGGTGCCTCCATAATATTTCGAACCCCCAAGGTGCGAAACCACAAACCATTATGCCCCCCTGAAATCTGCTACTAGTTTTCTTCCATTCAACCATTGACTTTTTCCCGCGCCATATGCATCCGTTATCTCCCATCCCATCACGAATCTCCACGTTACTAATTTGCTTTCATCTACCCATTCACTGCCCGCCACGTTATAATATCATTGCTATACACTCCAAATCCATTGTTATGCCTAATTAACCGTTTAAACATCTGTTAAGCATTAATTTGCATCCTTCTGCAAATTGATTGCCTACGGCTAGATCTAAACAGTCAATTGAGCCCAATTGAACCTATAAATTCTCCATGGCTCCAATCTTTGCCACTTTTCACTTCCATCCATAAATCAAAAGCACCATTTGTCATTCTGTGTATTTTCGCCACTGTTATCCATTTTTTATTAAAACAACTTCTGAATTTCCCCTGCAACAGGATGGCTCCTAAAGCAAAGATACAGAAGACTATTGAAGAAGGGAATCCCTCCACAGTCTCCCTTGATCTAGATCATATGCCCCTTGTAGATTCCCTTTTTAAGATCAATGAATGTGAATGTGAATTCGATTTTTATGAATTACATTCATGGTTAAAACTGAAATATGCTAATAAAGAGGACCCCATTAGCTTCTAGGAGACACTTCTACGATTATATTCTTTTCCTAAGACACATCACTTTCCTGATTTAATCTCTTGGTGTCAAGCCAAGTATGATCCTATGCAAAGAACAGTGATGAACTAGGATGGGAAAATCTTGATCACCATTACTACTCAGAGCATAAATCAAATGTTAATGATACCTCCATCTGACTCCCTTAGCCATTTCTCACCTACAACTCTCATGGACCTCTACAATAAACTTACCTTCCCACAGAGAGCCCTTATATCTGAACTTTTCCTACCAAGAGATGTTGAATTACCTAGGAGAAATCCACCATATTCATCTTCCATGTTCCCTGAAGCTACTAGACACATTACCTCTCTGTTATCATACCTCCTAGGTTATGAAAATGACCAATCTATTGATGAATCCATCCTTCGATTCTTTTCCATTTTTAGCAAAGAATATCAACCTGCCTTCATGTATAATTATAGCCACTTTTTGGCTAATAATATACATGAACAATTTATGAATTTTACCACTCAAGGAGTTTTCAGGTACAGTTCAGTCATAATCCATTTAATTTTGTTTCAACAGGGAGATCTATTGCCCATTTAGCTGAATAGACAAGATGAGCAGGGAGTGAATCAATCAATGATTCACTGGACAAAGTTAGTAAGAGAAGGATCATCCAATTTTACATTATCTTAGTTCATTGATTCTTTTATACCATTTATTTAACTACTCAACAGCCAGGGAGAGCCCATAATTAAAGAAGAAATTAAAAAGACATTGCACCTATTAGAGCAGACCAAGACTGGTGACTGGTACCTATACGAAATTACATTGAGATTAGGATCTATGGCAGTGAGTTGGCTCCATAAAGACTGCCTAAGTATGTGCCAATCAAAATATTCTCACTGGAATACATCAGGCAGATGATAAATATGGATGAAGTCCATTTTGTCTCAGGCAAGAAGAAATCATAGTTTAAACTCAAAGCCAAGGAAGGAAAGTTCATTTGTAACATTAGGTCTGCAGGAACAAAAGCAGAAATATTACTAAAGAACATGAAGCTCCAACCAAACTTTACTTGATCTTATGATCCTTTTGAGATCATTTTAGCCCTCAGAGTGCAGTTGAAGGCAACACCTTACAACAATACTCCTAGGCCAGAATTGGAAAAATTCATGAACCAAGAGTAATGGTATGAAGTTACTCTCACAGAAGCTGATGAACAAGTTATATCAACTCCACAGGAAAAGACTCCAGTTACACAGAGTACTCAGCATAAAAGAGCCAGAGAGGAATCTCAGTCAGCTATAGAATCAAGTAAAGAGTACTATATTTTACAAAAGAAGTTGAAAACCAGACAATCAATGTCATCAGGAAGCAAGCAACCAGAGATAAGTGATCTTGGAGAATTGGAAGATGTTTCATCAGCAGGGACCACTAAGCCCAAGACTCCTTCTACTTCTTCAAATCCTTCTTCAAGTAAACCTATGGAGATTATCTAATCAACTGAGACTAGCTCAACATGAGATGCTAATATCTTCTAAACATTTTTGGAAATCAAGAAAAAGAATGAAAGTCTTAAATCTCATGTTTACAGTCAGTTTTGGAAACATACATCAGCCTCTCAACATAGACTTCTCTCTGCTTTTGACAGTGAAAGAGGAAGAATGAAAATGGCATTTTTGCATGCTCAGATTCCATTTCCCAAATCCATAGTAGACTACAAGAAGACAATCTTCTCATTTGATGTGAAACATATACATCCCATTGATCAAATGGATTTGCATAGGAAATCAAGTGAGATGTTATTTTCAACAATGACTATAACTGCCATGTCTCTTTCCAAGCTCATAACTAATTTGTCAAATGTATAGTCACAAATTAAGATTGAAAAGCTATCATCCTTGTCTAAAGATAACAAATTAAATTCTTTAGAAGATATCATTATCAAGATTGGATATGATCCCCAGGATTATAAAGCAATTGAAGAAATACCGCAAAAGAAGAATGTAGAGATTACAGCCTTGAAGAAACAGTTGAATCTGCCTTCAACTAAAGATCCAAAAACCAAAGAAATGGCAGAAAATGAACAACACAGGGAGGAAATGTTAAAGCTAATTATTGAGCAAAACATACAGATCAAGAAAATGGAGGAAAATATAGAACAACTGCTCAAGGAAAAAGAGACAGCACAGCTTGCCGTGACCTCAGTGAAACAATTCCAATGACAGGTGTAGATTTAAGCTCATCTCCTACTGACATTGCTTCATCTTCAACAACAAGTGAAACAACAAGGTTATCACAGGAGCTACAAGCACATAAACAACAAAATGAGAATTTACTCTAGAAGTTCCAAGCCCTAGAGTCACAAAAGGTAAAAAATGATACCTTGTATGTAGAGGTAATGAAAAAGTGACACAGGTTAGAGCTCAAGGTTAAACAGTTAGAGAGCAAAACTCTAATGGCAGACACTTTGGCCCAAGCCAAATAAGACATCTGGTTAGATATTAGCCACTCCATAACAAAAGTATGGCCATCCATACAGATCATTTTTGAGCAACAATAACTGATTGCTAAATGCAAGGCAGAGATAGAGACCCAAAAGGTTGCATTGGGTACAAAACCCAAAGAAGCATCAGGGATGATCAAGGTACTAAACTCTAAAACTAGGCAATAGTTACAAGAGATGAACATTCCAGATAGGACAACTACTATTTTGGAAATTAAGAAAGTCCTAGTGAAGAAGAATCTATTAACTCAGCTAAAAAAAAATTTGAATCTTTGAACACTACAGTTAGAAGATTTCATTCTAAATTCAATATGTTGCATAAGAAAGGGTTACCAGAGATAGTGTCATCAAATGATCATCTAGTAAAATTGGAGGATTACTGTGAGAGACTATATACTATTGCAGTAGACAACAATCAATTTGTAGGGATAAAAAGACAGATTACTGGAAAAGAGTTTTTGGAAGCCTTGAGCTCTGACCTCACCATCAAATATGAAGTTGGACACTTTTTTCTCACTAAGCCCAATTTTGAGAGATATACAAAAGTTGATGAGATACTTAGAAGGATGGTAAATCTCAAGATACCTAGTGAGAAAAGGTGGGATCAATTGTGTGAAACAATTGATTAACTTTTCATTCCAACAAGAAGACAACAACAACAGATTTTGAAGGAATAGTCATCAACAACTTCCTATCTAATAGGGACACATCATGCATCAATTTTTCTTTTCCTATCTTCTTTCAAGCTATTTTGTAATCAGTTTAGGATATTTTGTTTAAAACTTGTATAAATAACTCTCTTCTATGAGTTATTAAAGGTGGTACCTTTCCATAAGCAATTTTGTAAAGCATTGATGTACAAGCTTTTTCTAGATCACTGATAATAAAGCAAAGGATTCTGAATTTGGTGTCATACAGTCTCGTTTTCTTCTATAAGTTTTCATTATGTTTCAATTCATTATGTTTATTCTGAATATGTTTAAGTTTTATAGAGATATCAGGTGAGAATAAATGTGTTACATTTATTCTTAAAATTCCTTCTAAAGTTATTATCATAAAGAGATTGAGATATTGGACTGTTTGTCTGAAATTCTCCCTTTAAATTACAAAATTGTCAGCATCTTATGTAATTTTAAGCATAGTTTGTTTAACTTTTGAACATTGGACAAAGGTTTTCCCACTTATGATAATTTATCTTTTTGTCTGAAATCTAAATTAATCATATCTCCTTACTATTCTTTCTACACACCTTATAAATTCAAATCACCGTGTGATGTTAAATAACAACCCTTTGATTATTATTAGTACAATCAAAAAGAGTTAATACATCATTCTTACAGTTTGTTCTATGTATTGGTCCTCCATAAAAACCAAAACCAAAACCCCCAAAACAAATGTCTTAGATACTTTGGCATGATCAATTGAACATTATCTTCTTAGAGGAACAACACCCTCCATCTTCAAAATCCAAATTAATCTTCTAGCCAAATTTTACCTAGCCAACTACCTTCCTCTATGATACCAAAATACTTTTGATAATAAAAGAGTTAGACTTAGAAGTTTAACACTTCCTCCCACATTTACCCACTTTTACAAGCTCTCCTGGGTAAACATGAGTTGAGTCTGACCATGATATGACCCAAACTCCAAGTTCCAGTCATGGAAGTGGGGCCTACAACCAACAACATACTGACATCCCTCAGAGACCATAGACCACTCAGGAGCTGCAAACCACCCTAGGTGATCAATCCTGAGTTGGAGCCTTTTTCACAAGAGAAACTCCCCAACTGCACACATGACACCACCTCTATATGATTGGGAGGCTATAACTACACGCATGAGCCTAGCTACTAGTGGTTATAACTGAAATTCCTTAGTTCAGTGCATGTGGTCATGAGATCTACGCCACTTTTTCAGGATAGCCTCCAGATCACTGCCCAAAACTACCTGTAACTTTCCAAAATCATGATTAAGATAATAAAAATTCTAACCATTCAAAACTTGAACAAGATCTAGACCTAGACATGCCTGGTACATAATATACATTTCATCAAACATATGAAAAACATATAAGGTACAGGTCATGAATGCATGTCTAATCATAAACTGATAATCTTCATATAATAATCACCAAGAAGGCTCCATGCCCTCTCTAGCTAGCTACAATAACACTTATTAGCACATGCATTCATCAACCATTTAATAAACTATCAATCATGAGCAAGATCTATTGTAAGAAACTACCGATTATGGTTTTGTTTCCTTCCTGTTTGGGTTGTTTTCCTCTATGAGGAGACCCGGGAAGTGTAAGCAACGTTTTCCTTTACTTGGAGACTTTCCGATATTATAGTAAACTGTTATTCACTATTTTTTGAGTTGGGGTCAGGGGCTGTTTTCCTCGATATGAGGAGGCCCATGCTTTAGATCAGTGGTTATCTTTTCCTTCATGTTTTTTGGATAGGACTGATAGTCACATCCTGTGGAGCTCTATGATTGAAAATCATACAGAAAAATGAATGCTTAGGCATATACTATGTAACTTTTTATTTTGGTTATAAAAAGTTTGATTTTTTCTTTGGAAAAAAAAAGATCTATTGTAATAATAAATCATATAACCAGAATATAACCAACATAGAAACCATGAAAAAATAACCATCAGATCACCATAATAACCAACACAAATGCTTATAGATCACAATAGGAAAATAACTCATATTAACATAAGAAAATGCCAACCAAGTCAGGGACTTCACTGTACCACCCAACCATAGATTGACTAAACCAAAATATCTCTTTTAGCCAATCACTCCCGCACCATATTCCAAGCATGAATATGGGATGATAAGGGTTAAACCAAAGAGAAACCAAATAGGGATTCTAGAGGCCAAACCACCTCAACCCTCCACCATAGTGATTTCACCTAATCGGTCCAGAAATCAGTAACAACAACCAGATAGGTCTCTATCCAACTTGTCCAAAGATCTAGGAACTAATAACTCAACCCACGCCCCCCAGGGAACCTGAACTATTTTAGGGCTCTAGAGATTTTGTCCCAACGCATAGGCTCTAGGGACTCGTAACTCAACCCACATCCTCCAAGGAACCCAAGTTGTGTCTGAGCTCCATAGCATTTTTTCCAACCCTCAGCCATATTAATCTGAGAACCAATTAGAGAACTAAGTGGGGAATCGACTACACCATGACTATCTAGAAAATGGCAAGGCAAGCCTAAAACCACTGTCAATCCAATAAAACACCATGCTGATGACAACACATAACTAAGTAATCACATGCATATACCATGCATCCAAAAATCAACAAGGAAATCATATGCAACCTCTTACTTGCAAAGCAATCCAATTGTAGGTATTGATCCAACTATTTCCTCGCGCTTCCTAGCTTTCTTTTGCTTGCCCTTTGTTTTCTTGCTTGCCTTTCTCCAAAGCCAAGAGAATTCTAGAGTGCTCCAATAATACTCTAAGTGTGCAAGAGTGTAAGAGAGCCAAATTCCAAACTGACAAAAGCTAGCAATTGTTTCTTTGATTCCTTTTTATCAGTGATGCATTTATTTTCTTCATTTTCCTTTAGTTTTCTTCTAATTTCCCTTGCATGCAAATTTATGTCTCTTCACCTTCCTTTTCTCCTATTTTCCTTTATTTTCATAATTAAATTCCAACTATTACCTTTTTTCCTTTGCCAATTTCCATAACCATAAATAAACCACAAGTTATTCCCACTATAATGTTTTTACCAACATTCAACTTGGAATACGTGTCCCATGATCTTGGTTTTATTTTATTTACATAGAAAATCAACCAGGGGTTGTTACAAACCCATCCCCCTTGGGGGAACACCATACTTGGTGTTTGATGATGCTTATAACCAACATAAATATGCTTCCTATGGAGCTTTACAACACAGCTCGATGAAACATTTACATCATACCAAACCACTGAAACCATGAACACCATACTTCTTACTGGAGCCTTATAACACAACTCGATGCTATATTTTCAACATACTGCTTATTGGAGCTTTATAACAAAACTAAATGCAGTATTTACAACATACTACTTATTAGAGCTTTATAACACAAGTCATTTCAATATTTACAACATACTTCTTATTGGAGCTTTATAACACAACACATTGTAGCATTTACAATATACATATTCATACATAAACATAAACAAAAACACATATACCAAACACATCTGCTCAACCAAAAAATAAGTAAGGATACAAATCCCACATCTAATCAACCATCTCCCATGTAGCTTCATCGGGCCCAAATTGCTTCCACTTCACTTTAACTTGCTCTTTTTCTCGGTTCCATAGGATGATTTGTTTCCACTGCAAAATGAACTATGTCCCTAGCTGGAACTCTCCTGCTGGTTCCACCTGCAATACAGACCAATCAATCACATTATCAACATCTCGGGACATATCTCTTAAGTAATGAAACATGTAAAACATCATGGAATTTCACTGTTGGTGGAAATGCAAGTTTGTAGGCCACTAGTCCAATCCTCTCAAGGATCTCGAAAGGCTTACAATACCAAGGTTCCAACTTGGCGCATGATCCAATCCTCAAGGAGCTCCTCTTGGGCTTGATGCGTAAGTACACAAGATGCCAAACCTGAAACTCCTTGAATGCTCTATGATGATCTGAATAGCTCTTCTTCTTGTCTCGTGCTTCCTTTAAATTCCTTTTAATAACCAACATATCCTGCTCCATCTACACCAACATATTCAGTCCAATTAGCACCTTTTTCACTATATCGCTCCAGTGAATAGGAGTATTACAAATTCACCCATAAAGAGAGTTAAATGGACTCATCCTCAAGGATTCCTGATACCCATTGTTAAATGAAAACTCTACGAGTGGGAGATATTTCTCCCACTTCCTTTGCTAATGCATGACATACATCCTCAACATGTCCTCAAGAATCCCGTTGACCCTCTATATATGTCCATATGTCTGTGGATGATAAGTCATACTAAAAGATAACTTTGTCCCAAATCCTACAAGCAAATCCTTCCAAAACCTGGAAGTGAACTTGGCATATCTATCTAATATGATATTATTGCGGACACCATGCAACCTCACTATCTACCTGATGAATATTTGAGCTACCTCACTAGCTGTATTTATAGACTTCACCGCAATGAAGTGAGCTACCTTGCTTAACCTGTCAACCACAACCATGATGGAATCATGTTGCCTTGATGTCCTCGAAAACCCTGTAATGAAGTCCATGGAAATGACCTTCCATTTCTATTCTAGAATCGAAATAGATGGCTGCAACAAACCAGCTGGGTGCTTACACTCAAATTTTACCTACTGACAGTCCAAACATCTTGAAACAAACTCAACCACCTCTTTCTTCAGATTCATCCAATTGTTGGCAGAAAAGTTTGAATAAGTTTGACCCAGGGTTCGGCCTAGGTTTCCAACAAAGGTTTCCGTGTAGTATAACACTTCGTCAACATTTTCACTCCCTTGGATCAAAGGAGTGTCTCACCCGTGGTGAGCCAGAACCATAGAAAGATAGAAGGGAGTCTAGAAATAGTTTTTATGTGGTATGCACAACCATTCATACATTCATTCGTGATAGTTTAACTTACACATTTAACAAAAAATAACATCGTGTAGAAAAATTTACAAGGGGGTGCAAAATACATAAACATGTGACAAAACTCCCATTCTCTCTTTATTATTTAAACAATAGAGCCTGATTACAACAACATTTATCCAATATAGCACACGACACATTACAAAATTGCGCACAAATATTACAACTCAAAACAAGTATCAAAACAGATCATTACATATTTAGATATGCTTATGAGCAATATTTCTCTCACACATCTTAGATCCAAAACATTACAACACCCTCTAAACTCTGCAGTTCTCTCTAAAATTTGCAATGTAGTATAAACTTGTTTCTCACTTCTTTTCATCTTCTTTTATAGCCACACTCTCTTGATCCTCGGTTTTCCAGAACCTTGAGCCATTACCTTGGTTTCTTGTTGACTATATCAAAATCGGTTCTAGCTTCTTTCGTGCACACTTATTTTTTGCTGTGCAAGTCCCAAAATAAATATTCCATTGCTAATTTGATTTTTCGATGCTCTGATTCCGATGAATTTATCCAAATTGTCCTCTGAAACTTCTATTCCTTCAAAAAAGAAGGACCCAACATGCCTTGATCACAATCCGTTGACTCGCCATCAAGTCAATGTGTTGCTTCTGTTGCATCTAAACTATATGATGGTTGGTTTCTGCTTGGATCAGCTGTAGTACCTTCAAATAAAGGACCCAACTCTAGAACACATTGAATAGGAGATTCCTTAAAGGCGGTGTATGCGGAAACATATAAGTTCCACTAGTCCAGAAGTGTAGACACCTTGCTTGAGAATTCTTCCATTGTCTATGCACTGAGATCACTAGGTTGTGACTGGAAAAGATCCTAGAGCTTCTGATCAACTAGAGTGGATAACATTCTCAAGGTGAGAAAGCGTCTCTGTCCTTCTAGGTGGAGGTCACGAAGAATGCATTTACTCGCCTGGGATGCGTCTTCCAGCTGATAAATTTGAGAATTGAATTCATCGACCTGGGCCATGAGTTGTTTCTTCAGCTCTAGGTATGAATTCACCATCGCTTGTTGGATCAGGTTCTTGATGTTCTCATTCAAGGGATAAATGGGTGCATTCTTCTTCGCAATAATGCTGCCCTAATTAGAAATTTCGCTGCCCATTTGATGTAACTCCTGCATAAGTTGCGACAAAGTGTCACAAATAGAGGTGGCTGCCTGAATCTTGCCGACTATCTCGTTCTTGAAGAGCTCTGATGGATCTGATGTAGATTGTTCCAGGCTAGTGATAATGTCCTAGAACACAAGATTTAGGGAAAAAATTTGCTTACATGACACTTCAACAAATGTAAAACATTCGACAAGGGACAGGCGGTGAGATCTTCTGGCTTCTCTTTGGAAAAGGTGCAAGTGTAGGCCATAATGACTGTAGCTTGGAATGTACATGACTCAGTCAAGCTTCTAACCCATCTTTCTCAAGGCACAACTATGTTTGTACTGCGATGGCGACATTGAGCTGATGCTACTGTTCATCACAGGAAACTTAGAGATCTGCGCACCGAGTCTTAGACTGAACTAGACGGTTCTCCAATTGAGAGACAAAAGCATGAATGAACTCGAACAACTACGGCGAAGACCATGTACTGAGGGAATCCACTAAAACTGAATCAACCATTGGAAGTCGTGATGATAGTGGTTGGCTACTAGCAACTGAGCACTCTGATTGAGCCTATGGTGAAGATTCACACTATAGAGTACCCTTCTAATTTTGAGCAATTATGTGAAGAACACGAGCTAGAATAAAAGTAATGAGGTCGTGTTGCTGGGCAGCAAGGGATATTACCTGATGACACTGCTTTGGATATTTCATGAAATCGATGACTTTCTTAGCATATATGAGTGAAGTGGTGGAAGAAGAGGGAGGAGATGATTTAGAAATAGAAGGAAGAGTGGTGGATGGTGGGGGAACGGTAGTGGCAAGAAAAATAACAGAAATAATAAAAATGGAATTAGTTTCCATATCTTTTGGCTCATCAGCGGTAGTGGGTGAATCTAGATGGTTGGATATGGTCGCTTCTGATAAATGAGGTGACTCTTTGGAAGCTATATGTGGGAATGCAGGTGCTTCTTTATCAATGGGAACAACAGGATCAATGCATGGTGGCTCGACATCAAGGTCAATGATGGTGGAAGCACAGGTATCATGATGGTATTGGTGAGATGAAGTGGAAATAGGGGTGGTAGTGGGTGGAATGGTGGTTGAAATGGTGGGAGGTGCAATGGACACATGAGTGACTTGATGTACCTAGGTATCTTGCTCAACCAAATAACCTACCTCAGTCCAAGTAGCATATTCTGAGCTTGTGAACTCCTTAGATTTCTTCAATAGAGGCTGGATATCTTTTGGCGTGTCTCCAGGATGCTTCCGTGAGGATGAAGGGGCATCATCGATAGGTCTCATGACATCAAAATTGTATAGGTCCATTCCATCTTTCTGCCATGACATGACGCCTAGCCAAGTGATGAATTCATTATGGAAATCACTCTCGCTGATGTAGAATGACAATTTCCGCATAGAAAAAGTTGTAGGAAAAACATGCAGTAGCCAGAAAACACATCCCAGATATGTGGTTTGATGTTTCAACTCCTCCTGCAAATACCAAGCTTGTAAATTTTTTCCCAAGGAATGGATAAATAGATGCAGCCAGATTTCAACTACTATACCATCAACCTCCCATACAGAACAAAAATGTGCAACGTGTTCTTGCGGACAATTATGACCATCATAAGTGGGGATTTTACGTAAAAGCTCATTCAAAGGAAGAAACTGATAAATTAGGACAACCTTAATTGTTCTCCAACCTTGAAGTTAACCTTGATAGGTTGCCCACCATCTTGTGGGGGTTGCTTGTCAAGCAACAATCATGAGAGGAACCATTTAAGTTTATTTTATGAAAGAATCAACTTCTTTAATAAAATTTACAACCAAATTAGTATCATTGAATATGGGAAACACACGTACCTAAATACCAATCCAGGGGACACATCAAATAGTCGCACAATGCTAAGAATGAATTTCATGAGCTCCTTGTTTCCAATCTTCCATTGTAGCATCAGAGCCATCTTAGTACTTTGAATACTCTGTTAACTGATAGATCCAATTGTCATGGGGTTAATATAACCCTCTCGCCTCCTGGAAGTCAGTTGATATAATTGGTCCAATAGATTAGGTGACTCAACATCGTCCACTAGTTCAGTAAATATCGGGACCCGATAAGGATCAATAGGTTTTCTAATGCGCGTGCCATCTACTTCAAAATTCATAGTTTCCCGCTTCAAACCAATGACTGCATAGTTTTCAAAAGCCTAGTTGATGTCCAATAAAGATGGATATGGATCTTTATCCCCAATAATGTCAATAACTTCAAAATATTCATATGTTTTGACACCGACAATATCAAATTCAAATCCTCTAGTCTACTAATGGGAAGAATAGAATATTGATTTTCCATTCGTAACTGAATAGGCGAAAATACCAACTTGGGTTTTCCAAGAGCTTCCCAGGTTTTTCTCGGTAGAATATTGACATCTGAGCCCAAGTCCAACACAGAGTCCTTAATTTAGAAACCTGATATCTGAGTGTCGACCCGAAACTCCCTTCTAGGTCACTGCTTGTTTCGTCGTACTCATCTGGAATGCCGCTCAGGTAAATTCACAAAAAATGGTTCTTTAGAAAACACATCATCCTTAACAATAGCTTTTAACCTTTTCCTCAACTGATAAGTGAGTTGTTAGATATCATTTTTTATTTATTTATTTATTTATTTTAATTTAATTTAATTGATTAATTGATTTATTTTTTTTGTTTTTTGTTTTTGTTTTTGTTTTGTTTTCTTGTTTTGTTTTTTTGTTTTTTGTTTTTTTTGTTCTTTTGTTTTTGTTTTTTTGTTTTTGTTTGTTTTTTTTTTATTTAACTGCGTTAAGTAAATCAATCATCTATGATTGTTTCCATGAGTGAGTTGTTATTCATTCATAATTTGTAGAAATAACTTAAACCAATCCATTATTGGTTGGAAAGGTTCTGTAGAATGTTTCTTATCACAGACCTTTACTTTCTCTTTTTGTTCACCGTGAGATCCTTGTGAAGATATCAATTGATGGAAAAGTTGAAATGCATCCCTATAGTATTCCTTGTTTTGATTTGGATCATAAGACTTATTTGGAGATGAAATTCTTATGACAACTAGATGATCAGGGGTTCCAACATCAACTCCAATATTCTTGCCTCCTCTTGTAACAACATTGATATTAGGTTGTGCTGTAGGACTAGGATCCCGAGGCTCCGCACAAACCAAATTAGCTCCTTTAGCTCAGTTGTGTTCCTCCCACCGAGCAATAAGTTCAGGAAAATATTTAGCTACTTGGGTATTCAATTGACAATATGAACACCAAGGTCTTTGTGGCATAGGGAATTTCCTCGCAACATGGCCTTACTCATCACAATTATAACACCTAATCTGACCTCTCTCGCCCGTCCTTCCTCCCGTGGGAGCTCCCCCTCCTCGTCATCAAGGAGTCTTATTGATACGAAAGACTGAATGGTCAAGATGATCAACTAAAGCATCCAAGGACTGACATTAATCCTTTTGATTGTTGGGTGATCCACAAAATTCACAAAACAAATTATTGGGAACGTTGGAATACTTCTGTAGAATAGGACATAGGCGAGGTGAATGACCAAAAATTTGATAGATCTCAAAATAATCATTGCTAGACATACCTTGAGGATTTGGAAATGACTAGAATTGCGTATGGCCCTGAAAAGGAAGAGTAGATGAAATTTGCAAACTATGGGAGATTATGGTGGAGGAGGTCCCATTGGGCCACTGGATGGTCCTGGTACCCTTAGTTGCAGGCATTCTATGACATGATGTCCTTCCACTTGACAGTGAGTACACCAAATATGAAGTCTCGTAGGCTGCGAAGGTGCAAGATCTTTTAATCTATTTGTCAAGGTAGAAATATGATTCTGAAGGCCCATAATAGTAGGTTCTGTTGAAGAACCACTGGTTCTACAATGTTGTGGATAGCCAACCATAGATTCTATCTGCATCGCTTGTTCCAAAGCATATTTAAGTGTAGAAATATTATGTTGAGTCAAAGGAATACGAGTCCATTAGGGGACTTTTCAGGTCTAAAATGGGCCTCCTAAGAAAAATTTACAACAAAAATAAACTTTATAAGAACCAATAGAATTCAAGATGATGATGTCAACCATGGGGGATGATTCACCATTTTTGGAGTAAACCGATAGGGAGATAAGTTGAAAATACAAGTTGAAAAAATAGTTTTTTCTTTTTTCCCTCTAATATTTGATGATGTCATCTAATCTTATTTTATTATTTCCACTATTATTTTATAATTTCCTTAGGAGGCCCATTTTAGACCTCAAAAATCACCTAATGATCGGTAACAGGGCCTTAATAAAGCAATATCTTTGATGATGCAGATCAATAGGATAAGACAATTTGCTAATAACATCTTTAAAACGATACTTACATTTCCAAGCAAATTCTCCCCCCCATTGGAGAATATCCAACAATTCCACTAATCCTTGATAATTTGACTGAGGTAACTTAAATTCTCAAAGAAAATATTTCTTTAATAGATCCATACTGTCGTTGGGGTTAGCATTGATCCATTTGATCAACCACGCAATGTAGTTTGAAATTCAATAAGCTTAGTTGTGTTAGGGGTCTGTTGTGATCTCCAGACAACCTCACATAAATACCAATGTTGTTCGACATATTCACCCCCCCTTCCTAATAAATTTGGGTATCTCCTAAGTAAGTTGGTTGTGACTCCGACCATAGTTGATTGTCTTGAGGAAACAAGTATAAATCCTTGGGAACTCGGTTGAGAACAACTAGTTGAACTTGGCTGACCAATACTACCAAAACTACATTTACCCTTATATTGATTATGCACTAGCTGGACTTTAATAAGCTTACACACCTTAGAAAAGAGAAGATCAGGACTTTGATATGACACCAGGGGAAGGTTAGGGAGAGAAGGAGTCATGCTACTGTGTTGCAGGGTTCTATATTCTGGTACTGAATCATCCTCAAATAAAAACCACCTCATTGAAAAATGTAGATCATCATGTACAAGTGTGCGCTCATATTTTAACATAGTCGGTTGGTTTGTTGACTCAAGCGTCTGAAAACCTTCTGATTCCATATTTATGTAGCCACTTCTAAACCCTCCACTTTACTCCAATGGTAGCTACTATTTTTCCAGGAAAAGAATCTTCTTCCTCATTTCCTTTCCGAAACTCCAGAGTCTCCATTTCCTTGTTTTGCACCATCAAACTTCTTACATCATCTCCTATGCACTACAATTCCCTTCTTCTAAACCTAACTTCCCACAACTTCCTTTCTTTCCACTCATCAACTATTCTTTCCCTCCGCAACACTCTAAAATCCTTCCCCTTCCTCAACCCTTCTTGAGTCATTAGAATGAATTCTTCATTCTCCTGCATCTGCATGAAATTCCTCTCCAATAATCCATTCCCTGAGTACTAAAAATTTAAGCTGCCATTTGACCCTGTAGAAATACCAATAGACTGTCTTCAACCATCAATACTTTAATCCAAAGAGGAACCTTTGTAGCAGTCATCCTCATAGCCCAAACTGAATATGGCTTTTGCATGAGAGAAATATCAGTGCTTCTTAGTCACAAATTCAATTATGTATCTCTCAAGAGTCGCATCAACCCAAAAATTGACAACTCTCATTAAATCTGTATCCAACCGATGAAGATTAGCTGCAGTCCAAGTTCTGTGAAACCTCGGTCACGTCACATCACTCGATTAATGCTAAAGTCGAGTCAACCAATTCTCTAATTCCTCAGGAAACTTGCACCAAAAGATTTCATATTGATCACAAGTAGGATCGACGTACATAACCTCCTCTTAGATACAATATTGATCCTTTTGTCTCAATTATGCTTTCTTTAAAATAAACTGATCAAATTTCTCATGCCACCATTCTTGAATCTCCCAGCTAATATACCTTGGTTGCAGTATCTAGATCCCCTAAGAAGCCCGAGGTCCCCACAACAGAAACATTTGTTGGCAGAAAATTTTAAATGGAGTTTGATCCATGGTTCAACCTAGGGTGCCAATAAATATTTCAGTGTAGTCTGGCAATTCGCCAAAATTTCCACTCCCTTGGATGAAAGGAGCATCTCACCTAAGGTGAGCTAGAGCCAAGAAGAATATAAGGGAATATAGAAATAGATATTATGTAGTCTATGCAACCATTCATACATTCATTCGCGATAGCTTAACTTATAGATTTAACAAAAAATTATATCATGTAGAAAATTTTGAAAGGGGGTGCAAAATACATAAACAAGTGACATAACACCCATTCTCTATTTAGTATTAAAACAACAGAGCCTGGTTACAACAACATTTCTCTAATAAAGTGTGTGACACATTACAAAATTACGCACAAATATTACAACTCAAAACAAGTATCAAAATCGATTATTACATATCCAGATCTTCCTATAAGCAGTATTTCTTTCACACAACTCAGATCCAAAACATTACAACGCCCTCTAAACTCTGTAGTGCTCTCTAAACTTTGCAATGTAGTCTAAACTTGTTTCTTGCTATGTTTTATCTTCTTTTATAGTCGCGCTCACTTGTCTGGTCTTCGATCCCTCACTCTCTTTATCCATGGTTTTCCAAAACCTAGAGCCATTATCTTGGTTTCATGTTGACTGTGTCAAAATCAGTTCCAACTTCTTCGTTGCACGCCCTTATTTTCCACTGTGCAAGTTCCAAAAAATTATTCCACTGGCACTTTGATTTTTCGGTGCTCTTCTTCTGACGACTTTATCGAAAATATCGTTCGCAACTTCTATTTCTTCAAAAACGAAGGATCCAACACCAATAATAGAACTTCTTAACAATTTTCAAAGTCTTCTAATATTGTAGGTGGCCTGAATATGGATTGACATGCAAATCCCTCGAGATGAGCTTCTTCAACTCAATATTATCCAGTACATAAATCCTTTTCCTAAATCTGACCAAGTCATATGTCGTGAGGTGGTACTCCTCATCCCTATCACCTTCACCTTGTCATTGTAATCTCTGCTTCAACTTCTAGCACCTGTTATCGTGTTGGTCTGCATGCAGGATCTGATCCTCTAAATCCATCTCATATGAACTCATAGCTAAAATGTGATTTACCTGCACTCTCCTACTGAGAGAATCTGCAACTCTATTATCCTTACCTTTGATGTATCTGATCTCAAAATCAAACTCATTGAAGGTAGCTATCCATCTAGCTTTCTTGGAATTCAAATTAGGTTGGTCATGAGATCTATGCTGCTCATTAGAAAAAGCCTCCTGTCAAGAAGATAATGTATCCACATCTTCAATGCATGAATAATAACTGCCAACTCAAGATCATGAGTCACATAGTTTTTCTCATGCTCATTCAGCTTCCTTGATTCATATCATACTACCTATCCTTCCTACATCAGGACTCCACTAAGTCCTTCCTTGCAAGCATCTGTACAAACCACAAAATATTTTATAGGATCTGCAATATTCAAGACTAGAGCATTTGTCAGCAAATGCTTCAACTACTCCAAACTAGTTGCACACTCCTCTATCCATTCAAACTTATTTCCTTTTCTCTGAATAGATGTGATAGGATAGCCAATCCTTGAGAAGCTACTGATGAACCACCTGTAATAAATTGCTAGTCCTATGAATGATATGACTTCATATGAATTCCTAGGAGTTGACCACTCCATGATAACTTTGATCTTTTCTGAATCCACTGCTATCCATTCCTTGGAAACAACATGTCCCAAGTAATGAACCTAATTCTGAATGAAACTGAATTTGATGAGCTTGGTATAAAACTGATGTTATATCGGCAATCTCAACACTATTACCAAGTGCTATGCATGCTCCTCCTCATTCTTAAAGTATATCAATATATCATTAATAAAAATTATCACAAACTTGTCTAGATAAGGATGCAACACACTTTTCATCAAACACATGAAAGTGGCTAGAGTGTTACTAATACTAAAAGGAACCACCACAAAATCATAATTCCCATACCTCACTTAGAAAAAAATCTTGTAGATGTATTCTTCTTTGGTGCACAATTGATGATATTCTAATCTCAGATCAATATTTGAGAATACTGCTGCTCCCTTCAACTGATCAAACAAATCATCAATCCTAGGAAATGGGTACCTGTTCTTGATCGCCACCTTGTTCAAATTCCTTTAATCAATGCACAATTTGAGCATACCATCCTTCTTCCTCACAAAAAACACTGGTTCATCCCAAGGTGATACACGTGGCCTTACGTATCCCTTATAAAGCATTTCCTTAAGCTTTAACTTCAATTCCACTAACTCTAGAGTGTTCATCATGTAAGGTGCCTTTGATGTTGATGCTTCTCCTTGCATCAAATCAATAAAGAATTGCACTTCCCTATAAGGTGATCACTCTGGAATATCTACAAGAAACACATCTTGAAACTGCTGCAAAATTGGATAATTCTTCATAAATTCATCATCCTCAACATCCTTCCCTTTGTCGCTGGAAATATGCACTGCAAATAAAAAAAATAATTTACTATGGATGCACTTTTCTTGCATGGATGTAACCATTCTCACTGATGTAGAATTCTTCTTTCCCTGCGAGATTATCCTTTCCCCATCATCATCTAAGCACTCCATATTCTTGTCATAACAATCCACCTTGGTCCTGTGAATGAACAACCAGTCCGTGCCCAAAATCATGTTGTATGAACCAAAAGGAAGCACATTTAGATGTGATGTTGTAGGCATACCATTCAACTCAAATGCACAAGATCTCACGCAATGATGAACTATTCTCTTGGTCCCTATAGCTAACTACACCAACCAAGATTTTGCATGCAATTCTTTATTCAAGCCACACTTATCCACCTTGTTAAGACTGGTATAACTATAGTTAGATATAGGATCAATAAAAATAGAAACAACTTGATCACATATCTTACCTTCCATCTTAATAATGGATGCTTGATGATCGCCTACCTATTATCCAATATTGCATAAATCCAAGGATTACTCTAGCCAACATCTCCAACTTTCTATGCCTCTTGAGCACTATAATTCTAAGGCCTGCCACCTTGATGCGATGAGAACTCGCTCTTGCGATTATTTCCACCACAAGTCCAAAATCTCAAAGGTTTTCTGCCATTTCCCTTATTCTTATCCTCAGGATGAGACCCATTTCCTATGAACTGCATTGAAATTATTATACTGCGCTACATTCTCCTTGTCCCTTGAATCCTGAAGTATTCCTCACTTCTTAGACCACTTTCTCTAGTATTCACATTCCCTTTCCAATCCTTATTAGAGTCAAACTTACAAGTTGCGCTTTGGCTGCTCATTACAATGCTTTGGCTTTCTGATGGATTCCTCCAATGACCAAGGCTCATTAAACTCAATTTGGTATTTGAATGCTAATGGAAACCCACTAATGAATATTTGAATATTTTCTTTATAATCCTTAAGATAAGGAACATACCTCAACAAATCCAAGAATATGCTAGTGTACTAATCATATGTCATGGAACCCATCTTTAGCTCATAGAACTCCTTAGCTCTGTCATCATAGTATATTTTAGATACGCACTTCTTCTTGAAGAGTCTCTCAAACTTATCCCAAATCATCTCCTCTTCTCTAATGCCTCTGACATTCTTCACATATTCCCACTAGATATCTTCTTTTCCTTTGAAATTGATGGTATCTATCTTGGCTTTCATGTTCTCTAAATACTCGTGCAATATGAAGAACTTCTTCATCCCAAGCAACCATGCTTTTAGATCTTATGATCTCTTCCTCTCCATCAAATGTAGGAGGCTTTGATTTATTGAACTCTTCTGGAAGGTATCCCCTCTCACTCCTCGTATAAATATAATGGCACTCATGGAGATTATGTCTCTCAGAATGAAGTCCATAAGCACTACCCCACTTGTCAGGTGTATCCAAAGATCTGCCACCTATGACTATGTCATATCTATCCAACCTATGTCCTCTATGAGATCTACTACCATATGACCCATTAGTATTTTCCTCCTACCAATGATTGATCCCCATCTGTCCCTGCTTCTGTAAATATGAAAGAATATGGAGGATGATTGCATTAAATTCTCCTTTCTTTTCTTGAGCTCTAGAAATTATTTCTTGTGCCTCAATCATCTCTTTATTTTCTACCTTAAAACTTCTTATTTTTTCCTTCAAACTTCTTAGTGTATCTGATATATTATGAGAATGCTCTTCTCCTTGTCGTTCAATTAAAATTTTCCATTCCACTGATTTCACATCAGGCCTGTAAGAAGATTCATGTGATTTGTAGTCCATCATTATGCTCTTCATTTATGATCTTCTATTTCCTGCAAACATGTCATGTTAGATAAACTAAATAGAGACATAATAAAAAATCATACCTTATTGGATCTCAGGGGAGGCTCTCATCTACACAACTCAGTCTAGATTAGCATTATATATATATATATATATATATATCGACATATCAACATCATGCATGATAACCATAACCACCACAAAGCATGCATAGTAGACACATATAAAATTAACATGCATGCATAACAATATGCATTTACATCGAGGTCCAGTACTGTAACCTCGCTCTGATAACACCCTATAATGCCTCCTCCCACATTTACCCACTTTTACAAGCTCTCTAGGGTAAACATGATATGAGTGTCACTATGATATGACCCGACCTCCAATTTCCAGTTATGGAAGTGGGGCCTACAATCGACAACAAATTGACATCCCTCTGAGACCATAGACCACTTAGGAAGCTGAAAACCACCCCAAGTGATCAATCCTTGATTTGGAGCCTTTTTCACAAGAGGAAATCCCCAATTTCACACATGACACAACCATCATGCGGTTGGGAGGCTATAACCACATGCATGAGCCTAGTTACCATTGATTATGACCTAAATTCCTTAGTTCAGTGCATGCAATCGTGATATCTATTCCACTTTTTCAAGTTAACCTCTAGACCACTGCCCAAAACTTCTTGTAACTTTCTAGAATCATGATTAAGATGATAACAATGCTAACCATTCAAAATTTGAACAAGCTCTTGACCTAGACACGCCTAGCACGTAATAGATATTTCGTCAAACATATGGTAAACATATAATCTATAGGTCATGATTGCATATATGATCATAAACCAATAATCTTTATCTAAGAATCACCAAGAAGGCTCTATTCCCTCTCTAGTTAGCCACAATAACACTTATTAGCACATGCATTCATCAACCATTCAATAACGTATCAATCATGAGAAAGATCCATTGTAAGAATACATCATATAACATGAATATAATCAACATAGAAACCATGACAAAACAACCATTATATCACTATAATAACCAACACAAATGCTCATAGATCACAATAGGAAAAAGCTCATATTAACATAAGAAAATGCCAACCAAGTTAGGGACTTCCACATACCACCCTAGGAACCAAAATTTCTCTTTAAGCCAATCACCCTCATGCCATATTCTAAGCATGAATGTGGTATCATAAGTGTTAAACCAAATAATAACCAACCAGGGCTTTTAGAGGCCAAGCTACCTCAACTCTCCACCACAATGATTTCACCTAACTAGTCCAGAAATCACTAACAACAACCAGATTGGTCTCTATCCAAGCTGTCCAAGGCTCGAGGAACTAGTAACTCAACCCACAACCCCTAGGGAACTCCCCTTGGTGTATCTCAAGTGAGGCTATATTATCTTCATAATTCAGTATAGATTAGCATGATACACACAAACACACACACACACACACACACACACACACACATATATCAACATCATTCTTGATAACCATAACCACCACAATGCATGCATAATAGACACATATACAATTAACATGCATGCATAAAAATATGCATTTACCCCTAGGTCCAGCGTTGTAACCTTGCTCCGATAATTCCCTGTAACGCCTTCTCCCACATTTGCGTACTTTTACAACCTCTCCAGGGTAAACATGAGTTGAGTGTCACTATGATATGATCTGACCTCCAAGTTCCAATTACGGAAGGTTGGGCATACAATTGACAACAAACTGACATCCCTTTGAGACCATAGACCACTTAGGAAGCTACAAACCACCCCAGGTGATCAATCCTTGAACTAGAGCCTTTTTCACAAGAGAAACTCTGCAATTTCACACATGGAACAACCTCCATGTGTTTGGGAGGCTATAACTACACGCATGAGAATGCCTACCAACGATTATGACCGAAATTCCTCATTTCAGTGCATGCGACCGTGAGATCTATGCCACTTTTTCAGGTTAGTCTCCAAAACACTGCCCAGAACTTCTTGTAACTTTCCAGAATCATGATTAAGATGATAACAATGCTAACCATTCAATGTTTGAACAATATATTTACCTAGACATGCCTAGTACATAATAGAAATTTCATGTAACAACCTCGGTGAAAATTCCATGTAAATAAAGTTAATAAAGGCAAAATAATAACCACGGTTATGGGACACTTATTCCAAGATGAATGTTGGGAAAAACATCCTAGTGTGGGTATTCATTTCGGTTATTATGGCTAATAAAATTAGCAAAGGCAATGACAAAGGATTTGGAAAGACAAAATGGCATTTTTGACAATTTATTTACGAAAATAATGGAAATTATTAGAAAATGAAGGTGAAAGGTCACAGGTTGCATGTGAGGAAGAAAATGAAAGAAAATAATGGAAAAATGAAGAAAATAGAGGCCACATTAATAAAAATGCTTCTAAGGATTAGTTGGTACCTTTTTTCAGTTTAGTTTTGGAGCTCTCTCTCTCACACTCTTGGACGCTTAGATTTTTCTTGGACCACTTCAACATTGGATCAAGAAAGGAAAATAGGGCAAAGAGGAAGCAAAGATTAAGAAAGGAAGAGTAGGATCAAGCAGCTACAACAGGTTTAGTTGCAGGTATTGATTTGCATGTGTGATTTCCTTGCTAGATTTGGCATGCATGGTTATGCATGTGTGTTCTTGGTTCTCTTTCTATCATGGGCATGGTTTTTTCCAGGTGTGACAGTGTTCTTAAGCCTTGCCTTGCCATTTTTGGATAGCCCTGAGGTTATGGGTTATCATGTTTTGGTAGAGTTGGATTGTTGGATGCATTCGAAGCTGAGTGAGGTCGATCTCTGAAAGGAAAAACACATGGCTAAGTGATCCATGAACCAAAGTATGGATTGCAATAACACCACTAGCCTAGTAACCCCTGAACCAGACTATGGGTTATGATAAAGCTAGGTATTGTGTGCCTTGGTGGGCCTAGGAATCCTCGTCTGGTGAATGGCAGGATATATGTTAAAGCCTAGAGGTGGTTTCCCTTGATTAGTCATAGGAATCCTTGCTGGTGAATGTCGGGATATACGGTAAAGCCTGGAGAGTGGTGTCTCAATCATGGCCTAGTAACCCCTAAATCATATTGTGGGTTCCGGTAAAGCCTAGGGATTAGGAGTGATCGAGGTGGATATTGGTGGCCACTTGCCTATTCCACCTAGACCCCCTAGTCAGTTTCATCTGTTTCCTTGTTCATTTCAGTAGTTACTATTTCTAGTAGTTTTTTCGGTTCTGAACTTTCGAAGTAGTTTTGACCGCTAAACGACATTTTTTTCGGGTCTGCGGTAGACCCATAGCCATAGGCATGGGCCTGCAACAAAACCTGTGGTACACGGCGAGACCCTTCGAACAAGGTATTGCACACGCCAAAGGAGATAATATGACCAAGTTACGTCCCCGGGAAGTTGGCTGCCCAACTAACCCCAATGAGGCCCACAAACTCTTGGTGTTACATCTCCTGGGGTTAGGGTTTTTGTTGTAGAGTTTTCTCATGTTTTCCAATAATAAATAGGCCCTTAAGCCTCATTGTAACATAGTTCAGAGGCATGTAACCACCACATCTCTTCTTAGAGATAAGCTACCATCGCCTGAGCTATATTATTTCCATTTTGTTTGTAAGCATAGTTCGATATTTTTCCACTAATGAAATGAAGTGTTTTTCTGTTGCATCTCTATGTTTATGATTATATCTGTAAGTTGTTGCATTCCTATTTAAGTTTGGGTTAGTGGTATCAAAGCGGTCTTCCCTTTCTATGATTTTATTTGCATGTACCCAACGAGGTCAGGGTATAAGGAGTTAGGGCTTGATCTGGTTGAACCATTGCAAGACCAGCCTTGCAAAATCCAACGACCTTCCATGGCAGAAGAAAAGAAAGACGAGGGGGCAGGAGATACTTTCAAAATGTTTCTCGAGGAAGCCCTTAAGTGACAGAGGGACGCAATGAAGGATAACTTTGCCCAGATCCTTCGATTACTACCCACAAACGATGCATCTTCATCCATCATCCACTCTAGAGGCACCACTCTTTTTAAGGTACAAGTTAACTTTGATATTCCCTTATTCGAAGGCCTGTTAGATGAAGATGCCATAGATAAATGGTTAAATATGATGGAAGGATATTTTTCAATTCATGACTTTTCCAATCGAGAAAAGATTACTTTTTCACTTCTCAAAGCCACCCCACACATCAAGGACTGGTGGGAAAACTACTGTGAACAAAAGGATGAGAGTGAACCCTCCCTGTTTTCAGCTGCACCCACTTGCATTTCTTTCCGAGATGCCACCAAGGAAAAATATTACCCTCTCAAGTGCTATGAAGACAAATACATAAAGTGGACGATGCTATGACAGGGAAGGGACCAAGTGTTGAATCTCATAATTACCTTCCCCTTGACATTTGTTCTCACCTTTTTCTCTTGATTTCTCACAAGACTATAGATCCAATCAATGATAAATGCTAGATTTTGTCTTAGGAAAGCATTAAAATGATCACCATATTATATTTTCATGTTCTTGCTATTTTAATAGATTTTTGCAAATTAGCTACAGAACAAAGCCTATTCTGCAACTAACTGTGGGTTCCGTAGCTACTCTCATGGTTTGGCAGGTTATAGGTGTCAAACGAAGAACTGGGCCACATGGGCATCTCCAGAATCATCCCCACATGAATTATATCCTACTCACACGGTCCAGATCGACAGAAAAGCATGCCTAAAGTAATGGTCAAAGATGGAGTCAAATACGTTATCTAGTAACAGTAGGACTCTTGATTTTCTCTTTCGTAGCTAATCAAGAGTCTAACAATTTTGTTGAAGAGTTACTGCGGATTAAGCCACTTGTAGCTAATCAAAAGTTGAGGAGTTAATGCGGATCAAGCCACTTGTAGCTGATCAAAAGTTTAACAGTCTCATTACAATTCGAATTAAGTCACTTGTAGCATGTTTTCTTATAAACAGTCATGATAGATTCATATTAAGCCACTTGTAACAAGATATTCTCTTAGACAGTTATGTTATTTTTTTATAAATATCGGTTGAATGAAATCGAGAATTAGTTAGAAGCTAGAAGGAATTACAGGGTTTTGTTAAATACTCTATTCAGACTTCGTTTTGTTGATAATACAAACTCTATTTTATCAATGGTGGTTTAAAAGTGCATCTTTAATTAGCTATCACCTAGCCACATCAGTTGTAGAGAGCCCCTACACTGAAGGAGGTTTTTCACTTGTTGTTTTCGGTTTAATTTCTATTACTCAGTTTTCTACAAGTCTGTTTTCTCTAATTTTGTTTCATTTCATTTTGTAACCAATAGTGTAAGGATAAAAATCACAACTATGCAAGTCTTACTCTTCTGAGATATTGTATGAGAAATGACTGAATGAAAGATGAAGTAATGAGAATACACAGTTTCTTAGCTTCTTGCTATTTTGGTTACTCATTTTCTTAGCATAGAACTGTCAATTAGCTGTATTAATAGATGTCCTCAAAACCATTTTGAAATGATGATAATTATAACTTAAATGGTTAAATATATGATTCATGCAGTGATTGAGCTTACTCAGTACATTGTTAGTTTTACAAACTGTCATCTTTTCTTTTATGTTTTCAGGTCATTACTTAGTTGCATCACTTGACATTCCAAAAGATCATTTCAAGGAGATTGATTCTATCATATTCTAAAATTGAATGGTTGAATGGCTAAATGAATGCAATGATTGAATTACCTTCTGCATTAGTATTACTTTTGGTTTTAAGAATTAGATCCATGGATTAGGACTAAATGGTAGGATACTATAGATGCTCTGTTTCTCTTATTAGGTCCTAACTAGTTAAAATGGTTCTTGGTCCGTTTTTAGGAGATTAGACTAACTTAGGAACCTATCCTTTCCTTCAAAACTCATTAGATGCATGTAAATCTCATAGATTGTATATTCTTAGACATCAAAGAACAGAAACCCCAAAAACAAACATTTTGGCACAGTTGTCGGGGAAGTGTTATTAGGTAACCTTATCTCTTACATTCAAAAAAAAAAAAAAATGATATGCGTAGAGAAAGAGACTCTAGGGGTAGATTCATAGCTAGAGGTAGGAGTTAAATTCCTACAACACCACCTACTCCAACAAGAGATACACTTCCATCTAAACCTCATATTCCTAGGCATAGACCTCCTGAAGTTTTAAGGTTAGAAATTCAATCAAGAGGATCTCCTACTTCATCTATTGAGGTAGTCCTAGAGGAGGAAAATCTTGGATCTCCAACAAAAGGAGTAGCCTTTTTCACCTCTACAGGGGAACATATTTTAGTTGAAGAATTAAGAATACCTAGTGGAGAAGAAGAAGTAGAACCTCTCTTCCACATACCATTAATAGAGGAACCAGAGGAAGAGCAATTAACCTTGCAGGTTGAATCTTATATTAACTTTGAAGAAACTATAATGGCAGAAGAAGGAGAGGATGGAGAATTCTCACTGTTTGGAGGAGGAGGAGGTAGAGGAAATAATGGAGAAGGTAGAGGAAATAATGGAAGAGGTAGAGGAAATAGGGAAGTTGATAATTCTTTTGGATTCCCTATAGTTGATGAAGAAACATATGCCACAATGAAAAATATCTCACCTTCTGTCCTCCCAAATTTTCATGGATTAAAAAGTGAAGACCCTGAAACCTTCTTATTTGAATTTTAAGTCTTGTGCAGAACTTATGATTATTTACAAGACTCTCAAAAACTCAAATTGTTCCCTTCAACATTGAAAGGAGCTGCTTTAAAATGGTTCATGGGATTGGTCACTCAGTCCATTAGAACATGGAATGACATGAAGAAAGTGTTTTTGGACAAGTATTTGGATTATTGCATGCCTATCAATCATAAGGATGAAGTGTTCAAAATTATGCAAAGAGATGATGAAAATTTAGAGGATTTAATTGAGAGATTCAATTATAACTTAAAAAGAGAAAAAATGGATAACTTAGATCAAGATAGTTTAAAAGATATTTTATTAAAAGCCATTATATATGAGTGGATAGATATCCTTAACATGATAGGGAAGGGAGATATCTCTCAACTACCATTAAGTGACATTGGAGAATTATGTGTTCATCTCTCAAGAGGAAAATCCAAAACTAGGAAAGGTCCAAGAGATCCTTCTCTTGTTAGGGTGAATAAATCTGCAACTGGATCAGTGAGTAGGGCAGAAATTGGAAACATGCTTGATGAATTTAAAACATATATTCTAGGGAGCCTTAGTGAACATATAGACACCCTTAAGTTACAAAACAAGCAAAAAACTGAGACTAATGCTCTGGCTATTTTCTGTCCCAAATGCAGAAAGAAGCACACTTTAAGAGAATGCCCTTTAGATGCAAAAGTCATAGAGACTTGTGTGATTTGTTCAGAAAACCATGAGACCAAAAGTTGTCCTTCAATCCCTGGTCTTAAGGCTGTTTTTCAAGAGGAAAAAATTTCAAATCCAACAGAGTCTCTTTGTTTTGTCTCTAGAAGACCCTGGCAAGGGTGACAAAATCAGGGTTTTAACAACCAAATGTATATGCAGCCCCCTCCAAATTGGAATTCTTGGCAACAACCTTGGCCTCAATCTCAATCTCAAACTCAACCTTGGGCTCAAGGAATGTAGAATCCTTATGGAAGATTCTCTCCATACTATCAATATCCTCCATCATATCCAAACTATCCTCCCCAACAAAATCAACAGCCCCAACTTCAAAACCAAAACCCTCAACTTTCACTGCCATTTCCACAGAGACCAAATCAGTTACCTGCCCAACCATTACCTAACCCCAACAATAAAAATCCTCAGAATACCTATATGGTGGAAGGACAACAATTTCCAACTTACATGATCACTCCATTAGATCTCAATGATGTCCAATTGAGATCTGGTAGGATATTAGAAAAGAAAAAACCTTTTGTAGTTATTCAAGAACAAGACAATTCTGAGGAAGATTCTCTACAACAAAATAAAAGTTTTGAAGGAACATCTCCTCAAAACCAGAATACTGAAAATGAAAAATAGAAAGAACCAATAAACTCAACTCCTATCATAGAGCAACAACCAATATCCACTTCTACACCTCCTTTTCCAGAAAGGTTACAAGTTGATAGAGGGGTAGAAAAGCATATTATGTTGCCTAATTATGATTTTCTAGATGAATTGAAAAATGTCTGTATCAAAATCCCTTTGTTACAAGCCATTTAAGGAGATCCAAATTCTAGCTAAAATAATAAAGGAGTTAAGCATGAAGAAACCAGGAAGAAAACAAAAGAAGTAAAAACAATTCAACTAGCAGGTAAAATAGCACACATAATGATGGGGAAAATTACCATACAAAAATATGTAGATCTAGGAAGTCTAGTTGTAAAAACACATATCAATGGAGTTGAAATTCCAAATACATTGATTGACTTAGGAGGAGCAATAAACATCATGAGCAAACAAACCATGGAACAACTCAAACTTCCCAATCATCTTTATACGCCTACATTACTGCAATTGGCAGATAGATCTCTAGTCAAACCAAATGGTGTGTTAGAAGATATTTCTGTGTCCTTAGACTCTTGCGAATACCCTATTGATTTTATGATCCTAACCCCAAAGAGCAATCTAGGAGGGCATCCACTTATATTAGGAAGACCTTGGTTGGCTACAACTGATGCTTTCATTAGCTGTAGATCTGGTGATATGTATATCTTTGATGGTAATTAAACTAAGAAATCCACTCTATATCCTCTAGCAAGAACAATCACAGAGATAGATGACAAAGAATGGATTGATGATGAAAATGATATTCAGCCTCTACTATTTCAAAGTTAAGATAGTCAAATCTTAAATACATTGGAAAATTTTGAATCATCTCCAGAATATGAACATGATCAGTTTCAAGAAAAATCTAATATTGAATATTTGTCATCTAGGAAGATGTCTCTTTATTCTATGGAAGAATTTGGTAGCTCTAGAGTTGAAATCTTTCTAGGGAAAACATTGAACATAAACAATAACTTGGAAAAATTACAACAGGAAAAACTAATCAAAACTTTACAACAACATTCTTCTGCATATGCATGGGAATACATTGACATGAAAGGAATTAGTCCTAAGACTTGTATACATCACATTTACATTGAGGAAAATTGTAAACCTATCAGACAACCTTAAAGAAGGATGAATCCAAATCTTAGGGAAATTGTGAAAGAAGAGTTGCAAAAATTGCTGAATGTAAATTTTATTTACCCAATTTCAGATATCCAATGGGTTTCTCTACTAGTGATTGTGCCTAAAAAGAATGGTAAATGGAGGGTATGTATTGATTATCAAGAATTGAATAAAGCTACCATAAAAGATCATTTTCCTTTTCCCTTTATAGATCAAGTGTTAGATACATTAGCAGGTAAGAAGTAATTCTCATTTTTGGATGGTTTTAGTGGTTACAATCAGATTCAGGTAACACCTAAAGATCAAGATAAAACCACATTCACCTGCCCATGGGGAACTTATGCCTACCAAGTACTCCCTTTTGGATTATGCAATGCACCTCCAACATTCCAAAGAGCAGTACTAGGAATTTTTTCTGATCTGATACATGATTGTGTAGAGGTATATATGGATGACTTTACAGTTTATGGGAGTACATTTGAGGAAGAATTAGAAAATTTGGAAAAAGTTCTTAAAATATGTAAGGAAGAAAATCTTTGACTAAGCTATGAAAAATGTTTTATGATGTTTGTAGAAGGGATTGTTTTAGGACATCACATTTCAGGAGATAGAATTAAGATTGATAAATCTAAAGCTGAAGTCATCTTTAAATTATCAATTCCAAGTTGTCAAAAGGATGTTAGAAGTTTTCTAGGATTCATAGGATATTATAGAAGGTTTATAGAAAATTTCACTAAACTAGCATCAGCACTCTTCAAATTGCTCACCAAAGATTGTGAATTCAATTGGAATCCTGATTGTCGGTTGGCATTTGAAACTTTGAAAGCAAAAATTTCTGAGGCACCCATCTTAAGAGGTCCAAATTGGAAACTACCTTTTCATATTTCAACATATGCTTTAGATATAGCTCTGGGAGCTGTATTTGGACAAAAATATTTGATCCCTATGCCATCTACTACACAAGCAAGAATTTGACTCCCACAGAGTTAAATTACACTTTAACTAAAAAGGAATTCTTAGTTGTTGTTCATGCTATCAACAAGTTTAGACATTATATAACAGGCTATGAAACCTTTGTTCATACAGATCACTCTGTAGTTAGATACTTAATGAATAAACCAATTTTTAATGGCAGAGTTACAAGATGGTTATTACTCCTGCAAGAGTTCAACATCACTGTTTTAGATAGACCTGGAAAACAAAATATAGTTGCTGATTTCTTATCTAGAATTCAAAATATCAAAGATGACACTCTAGTTGAAGATAAATTTCCTGATGAATATCTTTTTGCAATAACTACTCAAACCCCTTGGTTTGTAGATATTACTAATTACTTAGTCATAGGAAAATTACCTTCACATTTGTTTCCTAAGGAGAAAAGAAAAATCATTCAAACAAGTGTAAATTACTCATGGATTACTAATGAATTTTATAAAACAGGTCCAGATCCCATGATCAGAAGATGTGTTCGAGAAGATGAAATGCTTGAAATTCTTAAGGCATGCCATGATGAACCTTGTGTGGACACTTTGCTGACAAGAGGACAACCTATAAAATCCTCCATTTAGGATATTATTGGCCCTCCATCTTTAGAGATGCCAAAGACTATGTCAAAAGGTGTGACAGTTGTCAAAGGGTAGGGAAAACTGATCCTTCAGATGACATGCCACTCCAAACTCAAGTACTCATTGAACCTTTTGAAAAATGGGCCTCAGATTTTGTTGGACCAATTAATCCTCCATCTAAACAAAAGAAGTATATTTTGGTATGCACTGATTATGTCACCAAATGGGTAGAAGCTAAAGCATTACCTTTTGCTAATGAGAAATCTGTAGTTAATTTTGTTTTTGAGGACATATTCACTCATTTTGGTGTTCCAAGAGAAATAGTGATAGATCAAGGATCCAATTTACATCTAAAATGGTGGAGAGACTTGTGGAAGAATACAAGGTAAAACATAGGAAATCTACTCCTTACCATCCACAAGAAAATGGTCAAGTTGGGTCTTCCAATAAGGTGATTGAAGGAATTCTCACTAAGACTGTACATCTACACATAGGAGATTGGGCAGAAAGGCTTCCTGAAGCCTTATGGACCGACAAAACTACATGGAGGAACACAACAGGACATACTCTGTATGAGATTGTTTATAGGAAGCAAGTCCTACTCCCTATAAAGTTTCAAATCAGGACCTTCAAGATGGCAGTCCAATTGGGACTGGATTTATTAGAAGCACAGAAACATAGATTGGAGCAACTCAATGAGCTTGATGAAATCAGGCAAGATGCAGTTCAAAGAACTAGTTTAGTCCAACAGCAAAGGGCTAAATGGCATGATAAGTATATCAAGGAGAAGAAGTTTCAAGCAGGAGATTGGGCACTTTTGTTCAATTCAAAATTCAAATATTTTCAAGGGAAGTTTCAGACTCATTGGCTTGGGCCATATGAGATTGAAGAAGTATTTAATAATGGAGCAGTGAGAATAAGGACAATAGATGAGAGAAAGGTACCTCTTCTTGTAAATGGTCATCGGTTAAAGATATATCATAAGCCAATTTCAAGGGAGGATTTTGTCAGAATTTTCCAAGATAACACTGAGATGAAGTTGGTGAAGAATTCTTCTTCTCCACTAACTTAGTTTTCCTATATATATATATATATATATATATATTGTATAAGTCTGAAAACCAATTTTTCATTGGCTTACTTATACAAGAAATACAGGGTGAAAATCAGAGATTTCTAACATCCTATATTTCCTATTTTCTTTCTATAATAAGTAGTGACATAAAGCTACATTCATTTGCAGTGCCTAATATGCAAATTCATTTCATTTCATTTCATCTCACTTCACTTTCATTCCCTTTCACTATTATATTCCATTTTCCTTTCATTACACTCCATTTTCATTTTATTTCACATTCATGTTCCATAGCCATATTTCATCTTTATCATGTTCTGCAGCTAATTCCATTCCACAGCCAATTTGATTCTGCAGCCATATCTCATTTCGCAGTTTTGTTCCAAACAAATGTTGATTGCAGAGAATTGAAGAATCTTTTTTTAAAGACTGATATGCTAAGAAGGGTATCTTCGGATCAACATCAAAGAAAAACAACAAACAAAAAGGTTAAGTTCCAAGAGGTAAAAGTGAAAAAATTTATTTTAAAATAGCAAGGTTAGAACATAGAGTATGTATAATATGGGCATTCATATGTTTCCATGACAAATCATCATTTTATTTTACTGCGATCTCTATCGTACTACATATCCGCCACACCATCCATATTCCGTCATATAACAGTCCATAATTAACTCCCTCATTGTTTTTAACAGTCATGACTACGACGTGACATACTTGTCCATGTTTCTCCAAAACCCTTGCCATCTACTTATTTCATGCAAACCCGCAAGTCTTTTCACCATACTCGCAGTCAATCCATTTCATAAACTAGGAAGGGTAATTCTGAAGGTTAAGGAATTTTGTGTAGCAGAAGGCATGGGACTCATTGTCAGGTCAGAACTGGTAGGAACAAAGTATATGGAAGGATACCCACAGCTCAAGGAAATGTTGTAGAAGGCTGGATGGCTCAAAATCATCGAAAAAATTGATGGTTTCATAAAGAGATCACAAAATCTTTTGCTAGATCTTTTGATGGTACAGAGGTAGAAATTTGAGATATTAAGTTTGCAGTAACAAAGTTGTTCATAATCGAGGCTACAAAACTTCCAAGATATGGTGAAAGATGGTTCAAAAACAAGGAATTCCATAGTGAATCATGGAAAGTAATACTCAGGAACCCAAGTATGGATGTATCTGTTTTTAGAAAAGGAATTCTGATTTAAGCTCTTAAAAGTAAATGGAGGAGCGTGACTTTGATATTACAGAAATTTATCACCTGTGAGGGAATATTTGGTTGCATGTATGTCTACCATATACGCTTACTGATGAATTTCCTAGAAAACGGAGAAATCAATCTTCCTTTCTTCCTTCCAAATAGTTTAAGAAGGATGGCCTGAAATGTGTAAAAGAAAATAGAGTTCATAGATACAACCATGTATCATCATGGGTTGATAAAGATACTAATTGAGTTTCATTTAAAAGGCATAGGAGATAACTGGGGGGCTTTCCTCATTAGAAATTGTTTTCAAGAAGCACCATAGTCACCCAAAGAAGATAATTGTTATAGACATTTTTGTGCCTTACAGCTCCAAGCATGAAATGTCCATAAACCAAGGGATCCTAAGTCCCTAAAAGTGTTGTTCTAACCCCTAAAGGAACAAGGTCAACAAATTACAGCTTCTCCCAGAAGTTCTCCACCAGAAACTGCTCAGAATAAGTCAAAACAGGATCATTTCAGCTGCTCCACTAGCTAAGTGCGTTGCATAGCACCTAAATCCACTAGCTAGGTGCGTTGCAATGCACCTAAATGCACTATGAGGGTGCGTTGGGCGAGAAATGACAAATGGCAGTGTCATTCCATGAGGTGGAGAGACAATGGAAGCTTCCAGAATCTTCTCCTGTGACACTTGCCTCACTGAATTCGACCAAGGATGAGTAAGAGGCCTTCAGTCTCCAAGTGGAAGCAAGAACTGACAGAGAGAAGACACTAATCAAATCACAAGCTGACTCATCCTCCTTACACACATCTATATATGGATCCCTCATCCCAGAGATCCAGGGGCTGGAATTTTGCACATTGTAAGGAATTACTGTTGGTTTTGAGACAAACATCAGAGAATTGGGTGATCTATGCTTTGTTGGAGGTGAAGAGGGGCTTCTTTGCTGGGAGGTTGATGCTGGGTCAGGAATCATCGGTTGTAACTCCTCTTGGATCTTCTTGTTTATCAATAAAAACTATTTGAGTTTTTCCTCCATGCTTTTGTATCATTGATGCTTGTTACATTTGTATGGTTAACTTAAATTTGATCCTAAGTTGTTTATGAATATAGATCCATGTCTTTGTATAGTTTTCTTCCTCTGTGATCTTACAGGTACTTGGTGAAGCTGGGCAAGTAAGGGAGCAGGTAGCTGGAAGCTGTCAAAGAATAAAGGGATTGAATCAAAGGATTAGCGCAAGACACAGGTTGGTTCTTTCTATTCCTCCCTATTTATAGTTCATAAAGGAAATACAAAAGTAGTTTTTTTCTGTTTGTTTCTAAGGCAGTTGTCACACCTTAGTGGGATAGAGCAGTTCTAAATAGACACTTTTCCCGGTAACAAAATGGCGACTCCGCTGGGGAGAATGTATAATTAGTTTGTTTGTGTATCTCTTGTTGTTTGTTTCATAAACTTATAAGTAGCATTCGAACTGCATTTGCCATAACAAATGAAAAGTAGACATCTGCCGCTTCAATCCATTCACTGGATCTGTTTATGATTTGAACAGCTGATTCATAGACTATCTGATTGCCCTTGTGATAGCTCTTAGACCCTCCTTAGATCTACCCCTGATTGTGCATTACTGATTGCTTTTACTCGGCCAAAAACCAAAGACTAAACTGCAAACTGTGACCCAAAACCCGGATAGAATTCTCGTTTCTAGCCCAGCGCAGGTACTGTGAAGAGATCCTGCATTTCAACGCACTTCCCGAAAGGGCAACCTGCGCTGCAATGCAGTTTCTCTGTGTTACAGGTGCGCTGATCAGCCTAGCCCTGTGCAGCTGAGGTTCTTGTGCTTCATTCTTTCCAGTTTTGTCTCTGAATTTTGCAGCCTGTGATCAGTATATGTCTGTTTAAAACCCCTTTTCCTTACTGATATTCCGCCTCCTTTGTACAAAAGAACTGTAGATGTTTTTGTGTGTTTGTTGAGTCGTTTACAGTTTTCCATTGCAAAAGTAGAATAATCGTACTGTCGTCCTTTGATTTAGATCTGTCGCAAGTGTCGATTTCGATCATAGGAGAAAGTTTAATTGCTGTTGATGGTCGATTATACTTTTACTATTGCCTTTGGTCTGAATTTGTGATTTTCTAGTGTCAAAACGAGTATTCATTTCAAAATCGTAAAGTGTCGTAATCATCTCTATCTTTTGATTTCGAAAAGAAGCTTGTTTGTGTTTGTCGCTTGAAAGCAAATTCAAATTTGTACATCAACTTTCTTTTTAGCATCAATACTAAGAAAGTGAAAAACAAATACATGCATGTGTACTTGCATATATACAGTCTGTTTGGCTTGATTTAGGAAAGTGCATTTAGAGTGTGCTCTTTGCTCTTTGTGAAAAGATTGTGTCTTTCTTTTCCCCTAGTAGCTAGGATTTTCATTGCAGAAAAGAGATAAAAGTTTGTTTATCATCTTTAGATTGCATTTTAGGAATTACATCTACATCCCGTGGTGAACCCGAAAGGAAAACTTCATAAGCAAGATCAAATTAAAATAAATTCAATGAATCTAACAATGCTTTGGAACTTAACGCACAACATTTAGAGGTCTAGGCTAGAGACGTATTCTGGCGTCGTAAAGCCTGGTAACTGTTGTCCTCACTGATGGTTGGGTGATTCCTCCACTTTGAGACGATAAGTGCCAGTACAGACTTGTGCTCCCACGTACCGTCGAGTATATTTTGGGAGACCCCTATAGGCTTAAATCCTTTATCCATAGGAAGCCGTGTCTACCGCCTTATCGATCGCAATGCACTGAACACAACATTCGGGAAGATTGACTGTCGTACCGTAAAAAGTATTCTGCAGTTTTGCGATTGGTTTGGTACTCCCTCTACCTAGACCTCCAGAGTAGTCCCCTCCGTTCCTTTTCAGACTCCTTAATGGAAAAGGTCCATCTGAGCACTTGTCACTTCAGGCTCATTAAAAATCGAAGGAGACTAGAGTCATCTTTTGTTTTTTCTCGACTCTTAAAAACTGAAAAAACAAGTTGTGTCAAAGTGTATAAAAATTTATTTTAAACGGAATATTCATTACCCCTTTCCTACGTTGATCTTGGGTTGAGAAAATGGAGTCTACCAACCAAGGAATTCCCCTTGGTGGAAATCCTAGTCCCTTCTCCTCTTGGGGAGATGTTGGTGCACCCCATATGGCCACATTGTCGCTTCCAGGGCTGACAATTGGTTTTCCTGTATGGCTCTTCTCAACCTCTATCGTTCAGAACACCACTATTCCTGAACAATCGAATCAGCAACTAGACGAGTCCAGAGTTGCCCACCAACCTTCTGCTTCCTCTAATTCTTCCTCTCCTCCTTCCTCTTCGCTTGATGGGGCTGGTAAAGCCAAAAGTCAAGTTCCTAAGGAGAAGAAGGAAAAGAAGAAGAAAGAGAAGAAGAAGAAGGAGCCAAAGGCGAATGGGGGAAAATGAGTGTCGTCTAGCAAAAATCCACACACTATACCGACCAGGCCTAAATCGCCATGTGTCATTTGCAAAGGAGACCACTTTCACAGAGATTGTCCTTGCATCCCTTGGATATTAAGGGACTGGTCTCCTCGTTTGTACAACCCGGTGTCGTCAACCTCTGGTGATCATGTTGAAAGCACACCATCAACTAGTGAAAGTGAAGCCCCAGGACAAAAAGGGAAATGTAGATTTCCTTGTAAACTGTGCGAAGGCGATCATGCCATCCACCATTGTCCCTTCTTAGACGAAGCTAAAAGAGTTTTGGATGATCGTCCGGTTTCACCGTTACGACTTCCTCCTGGATATAAAAAACTCTTGCCGAGTCCGTCATTAGTTGAAAATCCGGCTGACCCGCTCAGGTGGTCGGCTGAAGCACCTATCATTGAAGATAAACCATCTGGATCCATACCAGACGAAATTCAAAAGGTCGAGGCGGCAGTTGACCCGGTCTTGCCTTTAGAGGTTTTATCTTCAGATGATACAGTCACTGAGGAGAACAAGGATGACACCGTCCAAATTCTCTTCATAAACACAGACTCCGACGAACATGGGGGAAATTTACCTGAGGAAGGAAGTTCGTCAGAGCCGTACCCGGCCGTCTATTCGGTCCCACCTCCAAGCAACCTAGTTGTCTCCTTCGACTGGAATCAACTAGGCAGACCCCGTTTACCAACAATTGTACCATTCCGAATTATCGTTCAAATATATAGAATGGTTATGGCTGGTACCATCATAGATGAGGGGGCTTCTGTGAGTATCCTTTCCTCAATTGCTTGGAAAGCGCTTGGTTCACCATCACTTTTTCTTGAGATGAGAAATCTGACAGGCTTTGATAAAGGAACCAGTTGACATTTAGGGATCCTTCCCGATGTGCCCATAACATTGAGAATGAAAACTGTTCGCATGAACGTAATGGTAGTTCAAGGACCCCTGGATTACAATCTACTCCTTGGATGAGACTATATTTATTGCATGGGGGCAATTGTCTCCTCACTCTTTAGAGTAATGTGTTTTCCGCACGAAGGAAGAGTGGTGAAGCTCGTGGACCAGCTTTCATTTCTCGGATCATGCAGAGCAAATAGTCATATACCATCCCTGAGTGGTATTTTCACGCAAGAAATGTCTCAATCTCCAGTCCGTCCTCCCGATGAGCGCGAGTAATTCAGAGGGATATGACTAAAACCCAGGGGGCATGCATCCTGGTCTGCTTCGGCAGGAAAACTTCGGGTATAGGGTAGGTTTCCGCGGGAGAATATGACTAGTCTGTACCCCCGTCCGTGATTGGAAGAGGGGGTTATTCTGGAACAAGATCCTCTTGTCAAAGTTATGTGAGTTGGCGAGTGCCGCCACTCACCTTTGTTTATTTCGGTAGACATTACCAAAGAGGTGTTTTGTTTGCGCCGCGAATAGAATAATCTTTGGGTAGCCTGTAAGAGGTATACCCTTCCTGATAAAACAAATGTTTTGTCAGCTCGAATAGAGGGTGACCTTGAAACTCTGTTTTATACCTGGGGGCATGCAAACCTTTTCGAGTGCAAGCGAAGGGCGACTATTTAGTTTTTAAATTTTTAGGACCTCTAACCCTTTAAACTCGTAGGATTGGTCGTCACCCAACTTGCATGAAGAAAGGATGTGGGGCAAAACTCTAAAAATTGCCGTTTTTTATATGAGACATTCCTATCATATGACTGGATTAATCAAGCAGTGTTACCGCAAGGTTCAAGCTCGTTAAAAAATAAACCCGCACCGAGCAAATGTTTCCACTCGCGTTTAAGCTCGTTAAAAAATGAACTATTCCCTGGTAAATAACCACCGTGAATGTAGTACTTCAGCCATTAAAGCCTTGGTCGTGTTTGCACCGTCACCTCCACTTTTTCATTGGTCAATCTTTCACCTCCATTTGATTGTTTACCCATTTTGAGGAACAACTGCGAAGAGTGATTTCACTAGCCATCCTTGTGACACTGCCGTGATTGGAAAATTCCAAACCTTACCTGGAATCAGCTGCTACCCATTTTATCACTCGTTCCTCAAAAGACGAGTCTTCTTTAAGATCTTTTCAACTGACTCGTAAAATATGAAAAGATTGCCGAGTCCTTGGCCTTCCAGCTCGTTAAAGGGACAGGAAGTGCTATCCCTCATCTAGATTTTAATCTTTTTGGACCTGAGGGATTATTGCACAAAAAGATCGAGCGCTTGTTTTGTTCGGCTCGTTAAAACTATCGAAAATTCATCCCTTCTGTATTGTTTTATACTTTTTCGGACTTAAGGGATTAGATGACGAAAAAGGAATTTTGGAGTTACCTTTACGTACCTTTTCAGACTCTCTAAAATTGAAAAGGACCGAGTTATCTTTTTCGTTAAACTCGTTAAAAAGATTAATAGCGACAAACTTGTCTTTAGATGAGAACGAGTTTCACTATCGCTAGGCTTGTTAAAACATAGCGATGGGTTTGCCTGAAGGGAAAATTATAGAACAAGCATATGTTATCCTCCTAAAGATTGACAAAAATAAAGAGGTACTGGTCAGCAATGACTGGGGAAAAATTGGGAAGAAAACTCAAAGAATCTTTATTGGTAGCAAGTCACTCTTGAACATGACACTTCCACTCCGTATCCGAGTCGGGTTGGGTTGTTTCATTCACTGGTCACATCGCCATGGTCACACCATACCATCCACATTCGGGGTTAATGCTACCAATCCATCACATCAGTGTCGCCGACATGTTCAAGAGAAGTCATCCAGAAAGGCCACCTGTGTCCCACCCACTACCATACATTATACTCCATTCTTTCATGACCGCCACCCTGAACCGTATATCATCAGTTCGTTTTCACCTCCATCAAAATCATTTGCTCCGTTCCGTGTCATTGATGTGGGATTCATTAAGGCCCTCCTATGACGGATCACTTCTTGTCGACATCATCTCATTATCCAAGAAGTTGGTCTAGGAACACCCCATTCAGTACTTTGAAGCTTGCATGCCTCAATGGCAAGTTTCTCAGTTCCGGCGACAGGTTCACATCAATGACCTTCGACCGAAAGATTTTGCGTGGTGTTCGACGCCAAGTCCTTTATTCACACCACGTGAATTGTACTGCAGTACCTTGAGGATCATTATCATTATTGGTGATTCCTCTCGCGCTTGTTAACAGTTTACATCATTGACTGGTAATCAAGCGATGTCTTTCCATGTTCGACTTCAAAAAATTTCTCACATGGATCGACTTGTACTTCGAGTGAAGATCGGACGAGATTGAAGACCCCGGATCTAGTTTCATCCATCCGGGCTGCGATATATATTCAGGGAAATAAAGACATTAAAATGTACAACATTGCAGCACAGATAATCATCCTACCAAAAGGATGATGGCTCTATTAGAATCATCAGTCAACAATCAGACGATTGTCTGTCCTATGTACATGAAAATGAATTTATAAAGCTGAGCATGGGAATGCCCACCTCAGCTAGATCATGAAAACAGTATGAAGATAATGTATTATATTGTATCTTATTACAGGTCTCCTCCCAACATTGAAATAACTTTGGATCCTCATAATAAAGCATTTCACCTGATTAACGACCTCATACTTTAGGGGGCAACTGTTATAGACATTTTTGTGCCTTACAGCTCCAAGCATGAAATTTCCATAAACCAAGGGCTCCTAAGTCCCTAAAAGTGTTGTTCTAACTCCTAAAGGAACAAGGTCAACAAATTACAGCTTCTCCCAGAAGTTCTCCACCAGAAACTGCTCAGAATAAGTCAAAACAGGATCATTTCAGCTACTCCACTAGCTAAGTGCATTGCATACCACCTAAATCCACTAGCTAGGTGCATTGCAACGCACCTAAATGCACTATGAGGGTGCGTTGGGCGAGAAATGACAAATGGCAGTGTCATTCCGCGAGGTGGAGAGACAATGGAAGCTTCCAGAATCTTCTCCTATGATACTTGCCTCACTGAATTCTACCAAGGATGAGTAAGAGGCCTTCAGTCTCCAAGTGGAAGCAAGAACTGACAGAGAGAAGACACTAATCAAATCACAAGCTGACTCATCCTCCTTACACACATCTATATATGGATCCCTCATCCCAGAGATCCAGGGGCTGGAATTTTGCACATTGTAAGGAATTGCTGTTGGTTTTGAGACAAACATCAGAGAATTGGGTGATCTATGCTTTGTTGGAGGTGAAGAGGGGCTTCTTTGCTGGGAGGTTGATGCTGGGTCAGGAATCATCGGTTGTAACTCCTCTTGGATCTTCTTGTTTATCAATAAAAACTATTTGAGTTTTTCCTCCATGCTTTTGTATCATTGATGCTTGTTACATTTGTATGGTTAACTTAAATCTGATCCTAAGTTGTTTATGAATATAGATCCATGTCTTTGTATAGTTTTCTTCTTCTGTGATCTTACAGGTACTTGGTGAAGCTGGGCAAGTAAGGGAGCAGGTAGCTGGAAGCTGTCAAAGAAGAGAGGGATTGAATCAAAGGATTAGCGCAAGACATAGGTTGGTTCTTTCTATTCCTCCCTATTTATAGTTCATAAAGGAAATACAAAAGTAGTTTTTCTCTGTTTGTTTCTAAGGCAGCTGTCACACCTTAGTGGGATAGAGCAGTTCTAAATAGACACTTTTTCTGGTAACAATAATGTTAGAAAAATCATAAGAAAGAATATTGGTATAACCATTAAAGACAGACCCACGGGGGATTCACTCAATGAACCTTAGACATATCATGTGCATTCATGACATATTAAACAATACCCTTAATTTGACTAAATATTGGAAAATATCTCTAAAAATCAAATTATTTAACCCCCTACCAATACGAACCCAATACACCTTCCCAATTTAAAAACCCCTACTTTCACTACATATTGTAGGTATCCATTTTTTCATTAACATTTTTTATACCCCTTTATATTTTTTCATGAACTTTGGGCTCCATTTTTTATACCTACCAATATAAAAACCCTCTACCCCCTATATATCCCCCAATATATTATGTCATTTTTTCCTCAATAAATATCCCCCAATATGAACCCACGTGATATGGTATTTCTCCCCCAGTGAAGCCCCCGTGGATAGACCTAAGTGTTCATCACAAAAAGATGATGAAAAATTAATATCTGAAGAACTGACAGAAATTAGGAAATAAATCAGAGCAAGAGAAAAGATAAGAAAGGAGAAAAAGGTCACAGAGAAAGAGAATGTAAGTCATCCACAACCTAGAAGAATCTCTAGACTTCAAGGGTTGGAAAAGAAAACATCGTCAAATGGGACAGAGTTCATAAACTTAGAAGAGGAAACCCTAGAAACTTCTCCTATTAGTATCTCTTCTGCACACAATCCTCAAAATTATCTTAACCATCATTTTGAAGGTAACCCAAGCAGAAGATCTCCATGCATAGACCTAGTGCAACAACAAATATATGATTATATAGAATCAATGGAGAAGAATAGTGTCTCAATGAATCCAGAACCCTCTATCAATCTAAAAGAACCTCTAATTGACTCTCTCAAATAGGAAATTTATGAATTAGAGATATTGAACAGACATATAAAAAAGGAGAATGAAACCTTGAAGGAACAAAGTAAATTAGACAAGGCAATTCATGATAATACCATTCTGCATCTAGGACTGTGGTATAAGAAAAATAGGAAGTTGAAAAGGAAGAGTAGAAGTTTGAACAGAACAATCATCAACCTCAAATACATGCTTCTTATGAGGAAACCTAGAATGACAGTCACTTCAAAGAAGAGCAAAAGAAGAAAATTGGATGTACTAGCAGAAGTGTCTGAGAAAATGCATTAGAGAAGAAGAACTCACATTTTTGGAAAATTGCATGAGGACATGAAATGATTTTGCAGTGGGGGTATGTTGAACCTAAGAATTACCTTCCCCTTGACATTTTTTCTCACATTTTTTCTCTTGATTTCTCAGAAGACTACAGATCCAATCTAGATTTTGTCTTAGGAAAGTATTAAAATGATCACCATATTATATTTTCATGTTCTTGCTATTTTAATAGATTTTTGCAAATTAGCTAAAGAACACAGCCTATTCTGTAGCTAACTGTGGGCTCCGTAGCTACTCTCATGGTTTTGAAGGTTACAGGTGTCAAATGAAGAACTGGGCCACATGGGCATCTCTAAAATAATCTCCACATGAATTCTATCCTACTCGCTCGGTCCAGATCAATAGAAAAGCATGCCTAAAGTCATGGTCAAATATAGAGTCAAATATGTTATCTAGTAGTAGTAGAACTCTTGATTTTCTCTTTCGTAGCTAATCAAGAGTCTAACAGTTCTGTTGAAGAGTTACTGTGGATTAAGCCACTTGTAGCTGATTAGAAATTGAGGAGTTAATGCGGATCAAGCCACCTGTAGCTGATCAAAAGTTTAATAGTCTCATTACAATTCAAATTAAGCCACTTGTAGCATGATTTCTTATAAACAGTCATGATAGATTCGTATCAAGCCACCTGTAACAAGATTTCCTCTTAGACAATTATGCTATTTTTCTATAAATATCGGTTGAATGAATTCGAGAAGTAGTTAGAAGCTAGAAGGAATTATAGGGTTTTGTTAAATACTCTGTTTAGACTTCGTTTTGTTGATAATACAAACTCTGTTTTGTCAATGGTGGTTTAAAAGTGCATCTTTAATTAGCTATCATCTAGCCACATCAGTTGTAGAGGGCACCTGCACTGAAGGATGCTTTTCACTTGTTGTTTTTAGTTTAATTTCTATTACTCTATTTTCTCTAATTTTGTTTCATTTCAGTTTGTAACCAACAGTGTAAGGATAAAAATCACAATTGTGCAAGTCATATTATTCTGATATATTGTATGAGAAATGAATGAATGAAAGATGAAGTAATGAGAATACACAATTGCTTAGCTTCTTGCTATTTTGATTACTCATTTTCTTAGCATAGAACTGTCAATTAGTTGTATTAATAGATGTTCTCAAAACCATTTCGAAATGATGATAATTCTAACTTAAATGGTTAAATATCCGATTCATGCAGTGATTGAGCTTACTCCGCACTTTTTTAGTTTTACAAACTATCATCTTTTCTTTTCTATTTTCAGGTCATTACTTAGTTGCATCATTTGACATTCCAAAAAATCATTTCAAGGAGATTGATTCTATCATATTCCAAAATTGAATGGTTGAATGGCTAAATGAATGCAATTATTGAATTAACTTCTGCATCAATATTACTTTTAGTTTTAAGAATTAGATCCAAGGATTAGGACTAAATGGTAGGATAAGGTAGATGCTCTATTTCTCTTATTAGGTCATAACTAGTTAAAATGGTTCTTGGTCCATTTTTAGGAGATTAGACTAACTTAGGAACCTATCCTTTCCTTCAAAACTCATTAGATCCATGTAAATCTCATAGATTGTATATTCTTAGACATCAAAGAACAGAAACCCCCAAAACAAACACCAAGATGTGCCAGAGTTCACAAATATTTTCCATACCCTTCGCACGAATCTAGGTATCAAGAAAATTGAGCGACATTTGATGCTCAAGTATCGCGACTGTCTACACAAGTTCATCCAGGATGAGATGGAGTTCTTAGACATTTCCTCACTCAACATGGCATATCGGTATGCTATCAAGATTGAGTAGCAGTTTAAACAAAAGAAGCGGGACTTTGGATCTGCAAATCCAAAGCAAGGAAAAGGTGCCCCCAAACCACAGAACAAAGGACCAAGCCAAGGTGGGGCTACCCAGGAAAGTCTGCCGAAGCTGCAAGTAAATAACAACATCACAAAGATGAAGAAGGGCACGGGAAAATGGTGTGAGTTACATAAGAGCTCCACTCACAATACAAGTAAGTGTTGGCCAAGTAGTCATTGGTCGCTGAGTTGAAGGCTTCCGAATCAGACACAGGTTCCAACTCTGAATCAAAATCCGATAAGGGACTTGACAAAGGGAAGAAGATCATACCAGTGCCCCTGTGGCCACCACCAAGATATAGAATATTGAGTGTGAAGATCTAGAGGAGGGGGAACTCCTCTTCCACTCATAGATGTGGGTGAAGGGTTCTTCGCTGCAGTTCATTTTCGACAGCGGGAGCCAAAAGAACCTTATTTCAGCAGAGGTCATAAAGTGGCTGGGCCTAAATACTAAAACACATCCACAATTGTACACCATCGGGTGGCTTCACCAAGGACGATATCTTCATGTCAGCCAGCAATTTCACCTTCCCTACAACATCAAACCCTTCACGAATGAGGTACTATGTGATGTTGCTCCTCTTGAAGTTTGTGATGTATTTTTAGGAAAACCATACTTGTGGAAGCGACATGATATATATGAGTCTAGACCTTTCTCTATGATTATTACTTTGGCTAATAAGTTGTATAGGATACCGGAGGTAGCCTCACCTACTGGCATCTCTTTGATCACTGCAAAGTAATGTAGTAAGATCATTTTCTAGACCAGGAAATTTGTTTTCCTTATGATTTGCCCCCAGGGCAATAAGAAGGTTGCAGCCACATATTCTAGGCAGGGCTCCTCTGCACAACAACAACAGATGTACAAGGTCGTGGAGGAGTACAGGGATATTTTTGCCTCACCCACAGGGGTACCTCTGCACTGTTAGGTCAAGCACTTCATTGATTTAACCTTGGGTGAGTCGTTGCCAAATGTACCGATCTATCGACGCATTGTTCTAGAGAACGATGAGATCAAGAGGCAGATTTAAGAACTATTGTAGAAAGGGCACATCAGGCCAAGATCATCACCTTGTGGGAGCTCGATTGTATTGGTACAGAAGAAGGATGGGATCTAGAAGCTCTGTATTGACTATCAGGCACTAAATAAGATCACTGTCCGGAATAGTTACCCAATCTTGTAGATTGATGACCTTCTCGACCAGCTCAAAGGGGCCAAATATTTCAACAAGATTGACTTGAATTCAGGCTATCACTAGGTGCTTATCGAACCCTTCAATGTGTGGAAGACTACCTTCAAATCCAGGGAGGGCCTTTTCGAATGGTTGGTCACACTGTTCGGATTGATGAAAGCCCATGCAACCTTCATGAGATTGATGGATGACATCTTGCGACCCTTCACTAATTCATTCGTGGTGGTGTATTTAGATGACATCTTGATCTTCAACCATAGTTGGGAAGAGCACCTCCACCATATTCGACAGGTCCTTTAAACCCTGCGAAAACACAAGTTGTGTGCTAACTTGGAGAAATTCACCTTTGGCCTAATCCAGGTTCAATATCTAGGATACATCATTGATGAGCAGGGTGTACATGTGGACCCATCCAAGATACAAGTCATTCGAGATTGACCAACCCCAACCACTTTAACAGAGCTCCATATATTTTTGGGTCTTGCAAATTTCTACCGTAGGTTCTTGTTGGGGTTCTCTCATGTTACGTGGCCTTTAAGTCAAGTCACCAAGGGCGGAGCGAAATAAAAGTTTTTTTGGTCAGAGCCCCAATAAAAAGAGTTCTCTAAGTTGAAGAATCGCCTCTATTATGCACCAGTGCTTACATTACCAAACCTGCAACAACCATTTGAGATTGAGACAAATGCCTCTGACTTTGCTATTGGTGCAGTTCTTACTCAGCATGGGAATCTAGTGGCTTACCACAGTGAGACACTTTCAGATACAATCCAAAAGTACCCCACTTACGACAAAGAAATGTATTCCATTGTGAAGGCCTGCCATCAATGGAAGAATTACATTCTTGGGAAGGAAATAGTCTTCTGCACAGACCACCGACCTCTACAGTTCATACAGACACAAGGAAAGTTGCCGAACGATTGCCATCGGAAATGTCCCACTTATCTGCAACAATCATATTTGAACATTAAGTATAAGAATGGAAGCACCAATAATGTTGTTGATTGTCTCAGCCAACCATTGGTCATGGCGTTGATCACTATGCTCAACTCCTATGGGCACGAGACATCGGGGTGGCCATATCTTTACAAGAGCAATCCAGAATTCAACAACATATACCAAACACTCTTGAAAGGGAAGAAAGTTCCAAATTTTCACCTTCAGGATGCACTGTTATGCCACCTAGGACACATTTGTGTTCCTTCTAGTGAGCGTGCCAAGATTATTTGGGAGGTGCACTACAATAGGGTCGCTGGAAGTTCCAAAGTAGAGAAAATAGTGGCGTATTGCTGAAGTAGTTTTATTGGCTGAAAATTCGCCAGGATGTTGGGAAGTACATTAGATCCTGCACTGCTTGCACCATTCCAAACCAACCATCAAGAAGCAAGGCCTGTATAATCCTCTACCTATTCCTAGCCGACCTTGGGAATTTGTCTCCATGGATTACATGTTGGGCCTTCCTTCTACTAAGCACGACAACGATTGTGTTTTCATGGTCGTCAACAGATTCTCTAAGATGGCCATCATGACGGCCTACAAGAAGAGTATCACAACAGAGGCCACTGCTAACTTCTTCTTTGAGTGAGTGTGGGTACACTTTGGGATCCCACAATCCATTATCTTAGATTGGGATAGCTCATTCTTGAGTGCATTTTGGTCAAGTCTCTAGTCGATGCTGGATAAAAAAATTACTAAGTCCAAAGTGATGGCCAAATAGAGGTTGTCAATAGGATGATCGTACACATTCTGCACATGTACAGCTCGAAGCATCCATTGTTATAGGGAAAAGTGTCTATTTAGAACTGCTCTATCCCACTAAGGTGTGACAGCTGCCTTAGAAACAAACAAAGAAAAGCTACTTTTGTTTTTCCTTTATGAATTATAGATAGAGAGGAACAGAAAGACCAACCTCTATCTTGCACCAATCTCCTGATTTGATCCCTCTCTTCTTTGATAGTCCTCAGCTACCTGCTCCCTTGCACGCCTAGCTTCACAAAGTACTTGTAAGATCACAGAAGCATCACACTATACAAAGACATGGATCTATAATCATAAACAATCTAGGGTCAGATTTAAATTGACCATACAAATGTAACAAGCATCAATGACACAAAAGCATGGAGGAAAACTCAAATAGATTTTATTGATAAACAAGAAAAGAGCCAGGAGGAGTTACAACCGGTTTTTCTGACCCAGCATCAACCTCCCAACAAAGAAGCCCCTCTTCACCTCAAACAAAGCTTAGCTCACCCAACAATCTGATGTTTGTCTCAGGAAACCAACAACAATTCCTTACAATATGCAAAATTCCAGCCTCTGGATCTCTGGGATGAGGGATCCATAAATAGATATCTGTAAGGGGGATGAGTCAGCTTGTGATTTGATTAGTGTCTTCTCTCTAATAGTTCTTGCTTCCACTTGGAGACTGATGGCCTCTTACTCATCCTTTGTTGAATTCAGTGAGGCAAGTGTCACAAGAGAAGATTCTGGAAGCTTCCATTGCTTCTCCACCTCGCGGAATGACACTGCCATTTGTCATTTCTCACCCGTCGCACCCCACAGAAGGGAATTTTGAAATGCAATGCACCCTCACAGTGTATTTGGGTGAGATGCAACGCACTTAACTAGTGGAGCAGCTGCAATGATCCTGTTTTGACCAATTCTGAGCAGTTTCTCATGGAGAACTTCTGGGAGAAGCTGTAATCTGTTGACCTTGTTCCTTTAGGGGTTAGAACAACACTTTTAGGGACTTAGGAGCCCTTGGTTTATGGAAATTTCATGCTTGGGGTTGTAGGGCCCAAAAATGTATATAACAGTTGCCCCTTAAAGTATGAGGCCGTTAATCTTTTGGTGTCCGGTGAAATGCTTTATTATGAGGATCCGAAGTTCTTTCAATGTTGGGAGGAGACCTATAATAAGATACAATACAATACATTATCTTCATACTATTTTCATGATCTAGCTGAGGAGGGCCTTCCCATGCTTAGCTTTATAAATTCATTTTCATGTACATAGGACAGACAATCGTCTGAGTGTAGACTGATGATTCTGATAGAGCCATCATCCTTTTGAGTGGATGATTATCTGTGTAGAAATGATGTACATTTAATGTCTTTATTTCCCTGAATATATATCGCAGCCCGGATGGATGAAACTAGATCCGAAGTCTTCAATCTCGTCTGATCTTCACTCGAAGTACAAGTCGATCCATGTGAAAAATGTTCTGAAGTCGAACATGGAAAGACATCGCTTGATTACCAGTCAATGATGTAAACTGTTAACAAGCGCGAGAGGAATCATCGATAATGATAATGACCCTCAAGGTACTGCAGTACCATTCACGTGGTGTGAATAAAGGACTTGGCGTCGAACACCACGCAAAATCTTTCGGTCAAAGGCCATTGATGTAAACTTGTTGCCGGAAGTGAGAAACTTGCCATTGAGGCATGCAAGCTTCAAAGTACTGAATGGGGTGTTCCTAGATCAACTTCTTGGATAATGAGCTGATGTCGACAAGAAGTGATCTGTCACAGGAGGGCCTTAATGAATCCGACATCAATGACACATAACAGAGAAAATGATTTTAATGTAGGTGAAAACGATCTGGTGATATAAGGTTCAGGGTGGCAGTCATGAAAGAATGGAGTATAATGTATGGTAGTGGGTGAGACATAGGTGAATTCTCTGAATGACTTCTCTTGAACATATCGGCGACACTGATGTGATGGATTGGTAGCATTAACCCCAAATGTGGATGGTATGGCGTGACCATGGTGATGTGACCGGTGAATGAAACAACCCAACCCGACTCGGACACGGAGTGGAAGTGTCATGTTCAAGAGTGACTTGCTACCAACAAAGTTTCTTCAAGTTTTCTTCCCAATTTTCCCCAGTCATTGCTGACCAGTACCTCTTTATTTTTGTCAAGCTTGAGGAGGATAACATATGCTTGTTCTATAATTTGCCCTTCGGGCAAACCCATCGCTATGTTTTAACGAGCTTAGCGATAGTGAAACTCGTTCTCGTCTATAGACAAGTTTGTCTCTATTAATCTTTTTAACGAGTTTAACGACAAAGATAACTCGGTCCTTTTCAATTTTAGAGAGTCTGAAAAGGAACGTAAAGGTAACTCCAAAATTCCTTTTTCGTGATCTAATCCCTTAAGTCCGAAAAAGTATAAAAAATACAGAAGGGATGGATTTTCGATACTTTTAACGAGCCGAAAAAAACAAGTGCTCGATCTTTTTGTGTAATAATCCCTCAGGTCCAAAAAGATTAAAATCTAGAGGAGGGATAGCACTTCCTGTCCCTTTAATGAGCTGGAGAGGCCAATGGCTCGGCAATCTTTTCATATTTTACGAGTCAGTTGAAAAGAGCTTAAAGTAGACTCGTCTTTTGAGGAACGAGTGATAAAACAGGTAGCAGCTGATTCTAGGTAAGGTTTGGAATTTTCCAATCACGGTAGTGTCACAAGGATGGCTAGTGAAATCACTCTTCGCAACTGTTCCTCAAAATGGGTAAAAAATCAAATGGAGGTGAATGATTGGCCAATGAAAAAGTGGAGGTGACAGTGCAAACATGACCAAGGCTTTAATGGCTGAAGTACTACATTCACGATGGTTATTTACCGGGGAATAGTTCATTTTTTAACGAGCTTAAATGTAGGGGGAAACATTTGCTCATGTCTTATGTTTATTTTTTAACGAGCTTGAACTATGTGCTAAAGTTGCTCGATCGAATGGCCCCTTCTTTGATTTTACCATAAATAGCTTTGTTCTTTCAAAGATTGCACTCTCATTTCACCATTTCATTTGAACTTTGGCTTGTTGGAGCTTTGGAGGTGCTTTCCCCCTTTGATTTTCATCAGTTGATTTCAGGGGATTCTATGGACGATTCTCGGCGCCGTCTGGACCAGGTAGGAGCTAAACCTGAGCTCTTTCATTTCATGGTTTCCATTTTGCATTCTGAGCTTGATTCCTAGTTTTTCTGAGCCTATGGGGTTTGAAAAACACGTTCTGCCTTCAGTGCATGTTCTGTGTATCGAAAGGTGCATTGAATGTTGGCCAGTCTAAAGGGCATCTGACATGCAATGCACCCAGAGAACTCTGTAGGTGCGATGGGCGCAGAGAAGGAATTCTGTGCACAATTTTTAATGGAAATTTTTCCTATTTCTTACCAAAATCAGGATCTCTCTTCTCTTGTTTGTTTTTCAGAGATCTTTGGAGTATTATGACCATTACATGGTGAGAACGTGAGCATGAAGAAGAGGACATGCTTGCCCTACATGATCCAGTTACAGTAAACACACTGCGGAACTGTGGCTTATTGAAGTTTTTCCGAATTTCTAGCATGAGACAACAGATCAACTTACTGCAGTATTTGCTCGATGCTTGGGATCCTACCAACCAGGTTTTCCAGATCAGGGGAAAATCTATCCCCTTGACTGTAGTAGACATCTATTTCTTGACTGGCTTGTCGAGGAAGGGTGCCCCCATCTCTTTATTAGGTTCGGCCCAAGGAGGCGACTCTGTGAGAGATTATGTTCGCCGGTACTACAGAGAAGGATCTCAGCCGAGTAAAGACGGCAAGATCATCATCCGTGATGTCACTAATAGGTCCCTCAGGACTATTCTGTTTTCTTTTGGTAGGATGGCCTGTGGTGCGGCTCTTCATGTAGCCAATCGATCTTATATGCAGTATGCCTTGGAATGCCTCCAACCGAAGGTGTTCAACTGGTGCGACGCAGTACTTCTTGTGATGAAAGAACAGTTAACCAAGATAAAGAGCGGGAGGTTGAAGAACTTTGGGTATGGTTCTATTTTGACCGCCTTTGCCTTGGAGATGATACCACTGATGCAGCCGAAATATATTGCACTCGATTTACCTTCACCTACTGAACCACGTATGCAGAGATGGGTTGACCATATGTCTAGGCATGCCGGTCAGTCTCAGATTTCATTTTCTGATACCTTCTTCAGGTGGTTTGATCGTCAGGAGATGGTTTATTCCGAGTATCCATATGCGAGCATGGACTTCCGGGGTGATCCAGATTTAGTACTGCCGGATGGCGAACAGTGGGGCACCATTGGTAAAATCTTTGACCATATTCTTGTTTATCGTTTTTCATTTATAATGTCCTTGTGCTTTATTCTATCAAGACTTTAATCAAACTCATGTGTACATGCAGATGTTGGTCCTGTTCGTCCAGCAGTTCGCCTGAGAGTACCAGCTGCCGCCCCAGTAGGAGAGGCTGTCGGAAGGGCTATCCTTTGTGACCTTGATGTGGCCGAGACTCTCACAACATTACAGGAGCAGGTTGAGGGCCTCACTCTTGGTATTCCAGATGTGACGACTAACGAGCTACCTTTGAGGTTACAGCGGCATACTACTGGTGTGCCAAGACGATGGACTCGTCTCTTACGCATGATCGCATAGGCTGTGACTTGCTATCACGAGCATCATTAGACTAGGGTGCCCCCTAGCATTTTGAGTTTTTTGGTCATTTGACCAATTTTGTCTTGGTTACAGAACATTATGTGTAAACCATAAACAGTTATATATATTTTTGATTTTCGGAGTTTTACTTTGGTTAAGTTACATGATCCAAATGCAAACATTGATGGTATGTTTCTTTTTATAAATGTTGCAAATGTCTATCTAACACATAATTTGCTAATGAGTCAGTTAATGTGTTTAAGTTTCTGGAAATATGTTGATATTGAATAAAATAAAATTGTCTTTCCAAAATCTTAACCCTTAGGAACATGTGATAAATAGCTGGGTTTCGAACGGAATATATACCCGTGAGTTGTAGTATTACGAGTTGTGAGTCAAGCCTGACAATTAGTCGGCGTATACCATGTGTGATGGCATCAGAGAGAAGTTCTATCAACGCGCTATATTCAGCGATGTTATTTGTTGATCGACCAATACATACCCCTCTGAAACTTACTAACTCGCCGCTTGGATCAAAAATAGCCCAGGCTGTGGAAGATAGGTTCCGCGAACTACGACTCGCTCCGCCAGCATATCCAACACATGACTCCAATAGGTTTGACATCTGCAACAAATGTAAAAAGTGGATTACTTGACCAAAATAAACACTTTAGCAAAAACAAAAACATAACAAAAGCATACAGGTTACCATTACACATAGTAACGCTTGAGGTACAACCCATTACGAGGTTGTGCCAGTGGAATTCCGTCATAATCCATTAACTCATAGGCTCCTTTTGCTAACACTCGTTTAACAATATAGGGGCCCATCCATAAAGACTTAAATTTACCTGCTCCCAATTTAATGGATTCTTGGTCGTAAAGTAAGACCAAGTCACCTTCCGAGAAGACACGGGGTTTGACATTTTTGTCGAACTGCGCCTTGACTCGTTTCTTATGGGCTTCGTTAGCCAAAGCGGCATCACGACAGGTTTCATACAATTGGATTAATTCCAAGAAATGAGCTTCTTCTTTTGAAGTTCCGGGGAGGAGATCAATTGCGATTTTGAGAGACGAGATTTCGCACTGGATTGGTAAAACTGCTTCCAGGCCATATACCAGTTGGAAATGTGTAAACTCGGTTGCATTCCTTACCGATGTTCGGTAAGCCCAAAAAGCTGAGTACAGGATTAGGTGCCATCTTCTTTTGTGAACTCCAATCATCCTTTGCAGCATGCGCTTTAGGACCTTGTTGATTGCTTCAACTTGTCCGTTGGCTTGCGGATAATATGGAGTAGAGTTGTCGTGAGACAACCCTTGTTTGGCAGCTAATTCGACCATCATGTGATTGCGAAAATGCGATCCATGATCTGTGACTATAGCCTGTGGTACGCCGAATCTGGTGACTACATGATTGAAAAAAAAGAGGGCAGCTGTTTCACCAGTATTATCTAATGTAGGCATCGCCTTGGCCCATTTGGTAAAATAGTCAACTGCGACTATGATATTGTTGAGCCTCAAGCTTGCACCTTCCTATACACCCTCTCAACCTTCTTTTTCCACTTATTTCATCCACCCAACTGTTAAATCATTGCATTGTAGTTTAAAAAGAGCTTTTTACATGGCTTTCTGACTATGCTTATGACTGGTGTTTGGTTTAGTTTTTGTTCATGCAGCTGTGGAAACTTCTCAGTTTCCGTAGCCAGCACAGGTTTCCGCAGCCAGCATAGGATTCCGCAGCTATTTTGTTAAAAGCTGTGCTACAGGTGTTCTATGAAGAAACGAGCTATATGGGCAAGCTACAGGTGACAGATACATGGAACGTGTCCCTTCAAATCAGCCAAATCATCCATGGAAGGTCACGATCAACGAGGGTCAAAGGCAAAGCCAACCAAGGAGTTCAGTGGTGGCACGTCTCTGTTTTGGGCACGTGAATGATTACGTAGCACAGTCCTCAGCCCACGAAGACACCGACACACTTGGAGATCATCCCCGTAACCTGATCCAATAACTACCACTCCGAAGATTTAATAGACATGATGACAGTTACGCTAGATCTCGGCTGAAGGGATCTACATGTCTTTGGCAACACAGTTAATAGTGTAGGAGTCAGTTAGTTAGTTCAACACTTTTTCATTATAAATAACGCGTCGATGAACGTTGTAAAGAAGCTTTTTGGATATGTAATTTCTGAACTGTTATTGTTATCACCCCACTGTTTTATATATGTTGCTGTTTTAATACATGAGAAGACTTTTCTGAGTTCATTCGTGTGACTACTCGTTGACTGGCTGAAGTGGCAGAGGGCCCCTGTGCGCTGAAGCCTTGTAAAGTTTTCATTTGGTTTTATTATGTTTCTTCTTTCATAATCTTTAGCTTGTACATAACACGCTCTTTTAATGTTTCTTAACTCACTGCTGTTTATATTTTCACCTCTGTTTTCTTATAGCTGTCAACTGATCAGTGCTTTTCTGCAGGTTTTCTTAGGCAGCCCGGGCAAATTTTCATCTTTTTGATAACTATTGACATATGAGATCATCTTGTCCTTCCTGCTAACTTTCATTTTCTGAAGTTTAATTCCAACACTGTCTTTTTCAAGTTGTGATTTGCTTATTTATTTTTATGTTATTTAGATATCATACTGCTCATCAGTTCATGGTTTCTTTCTATAGTCAAGTGACTCTATTAGCAATAAATCAGAATATTACTAATTGTAGTGTGATTTAGTTATCATATTGCTTAAACTTATTCATGATTGCTTCCCACAAGGTAGATTGAGCTAAAGGGTAAAGGATCAGAAGAGTTGAAGTAGTGTGATTAGTTTCCTTTCTGCAATTTAATTTCTTGCAATTTAGTTATCATATTGCTTAAAATTATTCATGGTTGCTTCCCACAAGGTAGATTGAGCTGAAGGGTAAAGGACCAGAAGAGTTAAAGTAGTGTGACTAGTTTCTTTTATGCAATTTAATTTCTTGCCATTTAGATAGCATATTGCTTGACTTGTTCATGATTGCTTCCCACAAGGTAGATTGAGCTGAAGGGTAAAGGATCTGAAGAGTTTAAGTAGTGTGAATTAGTTGCTTTGTTTTTAGTTTGAGTTGCTTTAAGTTCAGTTTTTACTTTCTTTTCATTCAGCAGCAAGGATACTGGGCCATTGTCATTAGTTCACTGTTTGATGCATTTACTTCCTCTTAAGAATTGATTTCAGTTTAGTTGTTTTAAAGCTTTCTTCTTGAGCACTTTCAAGTTTGAGAAAATCACTGTAGAAACCACCATCACCATCCATACTTCATACTTCACTTTCATTTTCACCATCACACATTAGGGAAAGATAAATCCAAAAATAAACTAAAAACTCAAAAACGACAAAAGATTAAGGAAATGGTTATCTAGTACATATAGTACACTTCACTTCGTCAGCTTACGAATCCCGGATTGAAATTTTAAATAGAAATTTAGATCACACTAAATTGACCAAAAATTTTGGCGCCGTTGCCGGGGAAGTGAAACTAGGTAGCCAATTTCTTAAAAAAAAAAAAACAAGAAAATTTCAAGGAAGGAAAATTGGTAACCTCTCAAAGTATGCTCTCCTCTTGCACTTAGTGTGATCTGAAGGATCAGAAAAGAGAAAGTTATTGGTTTAATAGTTCTTGAGTATGCTCTCTTCTTGCACCCCTAGTGACCTGGAAGATCAGAAAGAGAATTATTAGCTCGACTTGAAGAAAAATAAAAAATGACATGCATAGAGCAAGAGATTCTAGGGGAAGGTTTTTAGCTAGAGCCAAGAGTTCGATTTTTACAACTCCATCTACTTCAAGGAATAGACAAGAGACACCTCCATCATCTCCAACCTACACTCCTAACCCTAGGATTCCTGGAATTCAAGAGGCAGTAGTTGACTCTCCCACACCATCCATCGAATCTGAATTAGGAAGAGATCCTTTCCTTCCTTCTACAGGGAGACAAATTGTAATTGAAGAAGTAGAATCACCTGAGGAAGAAGAGGGAGAAATTCCTCCTCATTCACCCTTAGTAGAGGAACCAGAGGACTCTGAATTCTCCAGGGAAACTGCCATGACAGAAGAAGGAGCAAATGGATTTGGTAGAGGTAGAGGAGGAGGAGGAGGAAATAATGGAAGAGGTAGAGGTAACATTGGGGGAAATAGGGATGGAGATAATTCATTCGGATTTCCTATAGTCGATGAGGACTCTCGAGCCACAATGAAGAACATCTCACCATCTGTCCTCCCAAACTTTCATGGGTTAAGAAATGAGGACCCTGAAACATTTCTATTTGAGTTTGAGGTCGTGTGTCGAACTTATGATTAATTGGAAGACTCTCAAAAACTCAAACTGTTTCCTTCAACATTGAAAGGAGCAGCTTTGAAATGGTTCATGGGGTTACTCCCTCAATCCATTAGGACTTGGAATGATATGAAGCAAAATTTTTTGGATAGGTACCTGGACTATTGTATGCCCACCAATCACAAGGATGAGGTATTCAAAATGGTACAAAAAGAAGATGAAAACTTAGAAGATTTACTTGAAAGATTCCAATATAATCTGAAAAGAGCAAAAATGAGTAACTTAGATGAGGAGACCTTGAAAGCCCTTCTATTAAAATCCATTATAGATGAATGGATAGATATTTTGAACATGATGGGGAAAGGAGACATATCTCAACTTCCACTTCATGATATAGTAGAGCTATGTGTCCATCTCTCAAGGGGGAAATCTAAAACTCAAAAAGGGCCTAGAGATCCTTCTCTCATCAGAGCAAACAAATCTGCAACTGGATCAGTAAGTAGGGCTGAGATTGGCAACATGCTTGATGAGTTCAAAACTGATATCTTAGGGAGTCTTAGTGAGCAACTAGACACTCTTAAGATACACAACAAGCAGAAAGCAGAAGCTGAAGCTTTGGCCATCTTTTGCCCAAAATGTAGAAAGAAACATGCTCTAAGGGAATGTCCCTTGGATGCAAAAGTTGTAGAAACATGTGTAATCTGTTCAGAGAATCATGAGACCAAGGATTGTCCTTCAATTCCTGGGCTCAAAGCTGTCTTTCAAGAAGATCCAAATACAATTGAGTCTCTCTGTTTTGTTGCAAGGAGACCTTGGTAGGGGCAAAAAAATCAAGGGTTTAACAACTCTATGAATTTTCAACCCCCACCAAATTGGAATCCTTGGCAACAACCTTGGTCCCAACCTCAAAATCCTTTTCAATCATGGGTACAAGGTATGCAAAATCCTTATGGGAGATTTGCTCAATTTTATCAATATCCTCCATCTTTTCAAAATCAACAAGCTCCACAACTTCCAAATCAAAACCCACAACTATCATTGCCATTTCCACAACAACAACAACCTTCTCAACAGAATCCAAATTCTCAACTCTTTCTCCCATTCCAACAGAAGTCAAATCAACTTCCTTCTCAGCCATTGCCAAACCCCAATAATAAAAACCCTCAAAATGCTTACATGATGGAAGGTCAACAATTTCCAACTCCTATAGTTAAGCAACTAACCCCCACAACTCAGAAAGAAAAAGAAAAAGAACTAACCCCCACAACTCCTATAGTTAAGCAACCTGCATCTTCATCCACACCTCCTTTTCCTGAAAGATTACAAATTGACAAAGGGGGGGAAAAACAAATCTTGTTGCCTGACTATGATTTTCTAGATGAATTGAAGGATGTCTGTATCAAGATTCCCTTGTTACAAGCCATTAAGGAGATTCCTATTCTAGCAAAAACAATAAAGGAGTTGAGTCTTAAAAGACCAGGAAGGAAACCAAGAGATACAAGAAAAATCCACTTGGTAGGAAAAATTGCAGATATCATGATGGGGAAAATTACTATGCAGAAGTATGTAGATCCCGGTAGTCCAATTACCAAAAAACATATCAATGGGGTAGAAATTCCAAATACTTTGATTGATTTGGGGGCTGCTATCAGCATTATGAGTAGACAAACTATGGAACAACTGAAACTTCCTAACCTTCTCTTTACACCTACTTTACTGCAACTTGCAGATCGATCAATTATTAAACCAGATGGTGTATTAGAAGACATTTCAGTCTCCTTAGACTCTTGGGAATATCCAGTAGATTTCATGATTTTAACTCCCAAGAGTAATTTAGGAGGACATCCTCTCATCTTAGGAAGACCTTGGCTAGCCACAGCTGATGCTTTTATCAGTTGTAGGTCTGGGGATATGTATATTTCTGATGGTAATTCGACAAAGAAATTCAATCTGTATCCTCCAGCAAAAGAAATTACAGAAATAGGAGATAATGAGTGGATTGATGATGAAGATACTATACAACCTGTCTTTACCATTTCTGAGATCAGTGAAGATTGTCAAATTCTGAACACATTAGAAAACTTTGAAACATCTTCAGAATATGACCACACACAATTTCAGTTGGATTCTGACATTGAGTATCTATCATCTAGACAAATGTATATTTTCTCTATGGAAGAGTTTGGTAGTTCTGCCATTGAGATCTTTCCAGGTAAAACATTGAATATCAACAAAAACTTAGAAAGATCACAACATGAAGAGCTAACCAAAATCTTGCAAAAACATTCTACTGCATTTGCATGGGAGTATACCGATATGAAAGGTATTGACCCTAAAACTTGCATTCACCACATCTACATTGAGGAAAACAGTAGACCAATCAGACAACCTCAGAGAAGGATGAATCCAAACCTTAGGGAGATAGTGAAAGAAGAGCTCCAAAAGTTACTTAATGTGAACTTCATTTATTCAATTTCAGATAGCCGATGGGTTTCTCCTTTGGTTATAGTACCTAAAAAGAATGGTAAATGGAGGGTTTGCATTGATTATAGGGAATTGAACAGAGAAACCTGGAAGGATCACTTTCCTTTACCCTTTATTGATCAGGTATTAGATACTTTAGCAGGCAAAAAGTATTTCTCATTTTTGGATGGTTTTAGTGGTTACAATCAGATTCAGGGAGCACCTGAAGATCAGGACAAGACCACATTTACCTGTCCATGGGGAAATTTTGCTTACCAAGTACTTCCTTTTGGATTATGTAATGCACCCGCAACATTTCAAAGGGCAGTACTAGGAATCTTTTCCGATCTAATCCATGATTGTGTAGAGGTTTATATGGATGATTTTACAGTTTATGGTAATTCGTTTGAAGAGGCATTAGAGAATTTGGAAAAAGTCCTTATTAGATGTAAAGAAACAAACCTATCATTAAGTCATGAAAAATGCTTTATGATGTTTACTAAAGGGATTGTTTTAGGACATCATATTTCAGGGGATGGGATTAAAGTTGATAGATCAAAAGTTGAAGTCATCTCCAAGTTGCCTATTCCAAATTGTCAAAAAGATGTTAGAAGTTTTCTTGGATTTACTGGATATTATAGAAGATTTATTGAAAACTTCACCAAAATAGCATCTCCACTCTTCAAATTACTTACAAAATACTGTGAATTCAAATGGGATCCTGATTGTCAATCTGCATTTGAAACTTTGAAAACAAGAATATCTGAAGCACCCATTTTGAGAGGGCCAAATTGGAAACTTCCTTTCCATATTTCTACAGATGCTTCAGATACAGCTCTAGGACCTATGTTGGGTCAAAAGGATTTAGTTCCTTATGCCATTTACTACACCAGTAAAAATTTGATTCCCACTGAGTTAAACTATACTGTGACTGAGAAAGAGTTCTTAGCTGTTGTTCATGCAATCAACAAGTTTAGACATTATATAACCGGCTATGAAACTTTTGTCCATACTGATCATTCTGCAATTAGATATCTCATGAACAAACCTGTTACTAATGGCAGAGTTACAAGATGGATTTTACTTTTACAAGAATTCAATATTACTGTGTTGGATAGACCAGGGAAACAAAATACAATAGCTGATTTCTTGTCTAGAATCCAAAATACTAACGAAGATTCTCTTGTAGAGGATAAGTTTCCAGATGAATATTTGTTTGCCGTAACTACTAAGAATCCTTGGTATGCAGATATTGCTAACTATTTGGTTACAGGGAAACTACCTCCACACTTATTTCCTAATGAGAAAATGAAAATTATTTAGGAGAGTTCAAATTATTCATGGATTTCTAATGAATTGTTTAAAACAGGGCTAGATTGTGTGATCAGAAGATGTGTTCGGGAAGATGAAATGCCTGACATCCTTAAGGCATGTCATGATGAACCATGCAGTGGACACTTTGCTGACAAGAGGACGGCCTATAAAATCCTTTCTTTAGGATATTATTGGCCTTCTCTCTTCAAAGATGCAAAACAATATGTCAGAAGGTGTGACAACTGCCAGAGAGTTGGGAGACCGACTCTTTCAAATGAAATGCCATTACAGCCACAGGTACTCATCAAACCCTTTGAAAAATGGGCTTTCGATTTCATTGGACCAATTAATCCACCATCTAAACAAAAGAAGTATATATTGGTTTGCACTGATTATGTCACTAAATGGGTAGAAGCCAAAGCATTGCCTTCTGCCACTGAAAATTCAGTTATTCAATTTCTTTTTGAGGATATTTTTACTCGTTTTGGTGTCCCAAGAGAAATTGTGACAGATCAGGGAAGTCAATTTACATCTAATTTGATGGAGAAGCTGATGGAAGAATACAAAATCAAGCACAGAAAATCTACTCCTTACCATCCGCAAGCAAATGGCCAAGTGGAATCTACAAACAAAGTTCTTGAGAGCATCATCACCAAAACTGTTCATCTCCACAGAAGAGATTGGGCAGAAAGGCTTCCTGAAGCCTTATGGGCCTACAGAACTACATGGAGGAACACAACAGGACATTCTCCCTATGAACTTGTTTATGGGAAAGAAGTCCGGCTCCCCATTGAGTTTCAAGTCAAGACCTTAAAGATGGCAGTCCAGTTGGGAATGAATCTATCAGAAGACCAAAAGCACAGAATGGAGCAGCTGAATGAGCTAGATGAGATCAGACAAGATGCAATTTTAAGGACTGATCTAGTTCAACACCAAAGAGCTAAGTGGCATGACAGATACATCAAAGGGAGAAAGTTTCAAGAGGGAGATTGGGCTTTACTGTTTGATTCCAAGTTTAAAGACTTCAAAGGAAAATTTCAGACTCATTGGCTTGGGCCATATGAGATTGACAAAGTCTTTAACAATGAATCGGTAAGAATCAAGACCATTGATGAATTTCAGACTCCTCTTATTGTGAATGGCCACCGATTGAAAATTTATCATAAGCCACTTTCAAAAGAGGAGTTTGTGAAAATGTTCCAAGAGAATTCTGCAACAAGGCTGGTGGAGAAGAATCCTTCTCCCCCATCAGCCTAATCTCTGTTTCTTTCAGTTTTTGAAAAAAAAAAAAATGTATAAGCTTGAAAACCGATCACAGATTGGCGGTATTATGCAGAAAATGTAGAGTGAAAATCAGGGACACCTGACACTCTATATTTTCCAAAAAATCTCCTCTCCTTCTTTGCCATATTCACTTCATCTCACTTACCATTTCACTTCACCTCCATCTCATTCCCATTTCCATTTCACTTCACCTCCATCTCATTCCCATTTCCATTTCACTTCACTCCACCTCACTTTCATTTCACTCCATTCATTCCATTTCACTCCATCAATAAAAGTCCCCTTCAGGACTACTTTCATTCAGTTGGTTTTCCTCTAACTATCTTTGTGCAGTTAAGGGGGTGCTGTCTCAATTTACGCAGCTGGAGACCATTTCCGCAGCCAAAAACAGTTTCCGCAGCCAGAAACAGTTTCCGCAGCTAGCATCACTCTGTTTTCAAAATTTACAGTCAACTGTTAGTGCCATAATCATGAAATGCAGGTGTAATTGAGCTAAAGACATGGGGCATCTCCAAGATAACAAATAAGAGCAATTGGTTAGAAGCCTTGAGCAAGAAATGACAAAGTTTCAAAGGTATGATCAAAAATATTTATCAAATAACAATTCAAGTCATAATTACGCATAGTCATTAAACCATAACAAGTTCTACTATGAGCGATGATTTGATACGATAGCTCCACTACCACTCCTATTCCACTAATCCTCGTTAATGGCTTGTTAATCCACACACCTCGCATTCATTGCCCTAACGGTCTCATGATTATCCCGAGTTTAAACTGAAGACTGACTGCACTTCCATTTATTACCCGTACTCTTGAGACGTGACCTATTGTGTTACGGCTCCTCTTAGCCGTAATTTCCGCAGCCGTCTGTTGAGACGTGTAAAATTTCATATGCAGTCATCTGATTCGAAAGAGTCCTGCCGTTACTCCACTTACACTCCACTCATACCATACTCCTCGCATGCATCCGCATTTCATTTCATGAACTCGTTTACTGCTGCTCACCCACTTTTCCTCCTGCAATTCGGGTATTTCCATTCACTGTTCTCCATTTCTAACTGCAGCCACTACAGTTCGTTCTAAACCCTAACCGCAGTCACTACAGTCATCCTAAACCCTGACTACAGTCACTACAGTCTATCCTAAACCCTGTAACAGAGTTATTTTTTCCTTAAACCCTCACACGCAGAAGAAATCTCAGTGGAATTTAAAACAGAGGATGGGAAAATTACTAAGAGCTGAGCCGGAAGGACCGAAATACTTGGAGGGTTATCCTCAAGTTAAGGAATTGCTGAAGAAAGTCAGATGGCTACGATTTATCCAGAAGTTTAAAGGCTATAAAAAGGAGGTGACCAAAGCTTTTGCACGGTCTTTTAATGGACAAACAGTGGAGGTTGGAGACTTAAAATTCACAGCGATCGAGGCCACAGTAGCAGTTGCCACGGGCCTACCTCAAGAAGGTGAAAGGTGGTTTAAAAATAGAAGTGTGGACGATCAAATATGGAGAACCATGCTACACAACCAAGGTATGGATACCACCGTATTTACAAGAGGCATCCCTGTTCATGTACTAAAAGAGGAATGGTCTAGTCTACTGTTAGTCATCGAGAAATTTATCACATGTGAAGGTCGTTTTGGCTCTATGTATATGTATCATGCTAGATTGATGATGAATTTCATAGACAGTCACACTCTTAATTTGCCTCATTTTCTGCTATCAAGTTTGAAAAAGATGAGTTTTACAATTCAAAAACATGTAGGCAACATTGAACCTCATCTCTACCATCATGGGCTCATAAAAATTCTTATTGAGGATCAGTTGAAGAAAACTAAGGATACTTGGGAGCAATTTTTGACAAGAAACTACTTCCAAGAGCCATCTAAGGCCTCTGGAAGCAGTCCACCAAATATTCCAAGGAAAAGTATGAGGAAAGAAAAGAACATTACAATCCAAGACTCCCCTACAATAGAAATTCAAGAAACAATCCAAAAAGAAGAAGAAGATAGAGCTAAAAGTAAGAAACAGAGAAAAGAAAAAGGCAAAAGAACCATCCAAGAAGTTTATCCATCCCCTGAGCAATCCATAGAAGAGGATTATCAACCTCTATCAGAAAGATTAATAGATATTCAAGCTGCTGCCATAGCCAAGAAAAAGAAAAAAGGAAAATGGAGTGCACCAGAGAAGAGTACTAGTTCATACTTAAGAAGGAGCACTAGGCTAAAAGGGAAGGGGAATAAAACCAAAGAAAAACAGTCTCACTTTATTGATTTAGATGAAGAGACACTTGAGAAATCTCCAACTCAGCCAAGCATTGAGTCAAGTCCTCCACGTGAGGAAAACCCTTTTCGGCTGGAAAGAGAGAGCAGTCTTCCTCCTCCACCAGATTTTGAGCCTAGTCCGAGAAAGACACCTGAGGTAGATCCTAATCAGTAAGAGGCATACAATTACCTGGAATCCTTAGAACAATCAGCTGCAGGACCAAGTACCTCTCTGCCACTTGATGCATAAGTTCAGTCTTTGAAACATGAAGTATTTGAGTTAGAAGTCCTAAATAGGCATATCATACAAGAAAATGAAGCACTCAAAGAGCAGAGTAAAGTAGACAAGATTGTCCATGATAACACTATGCTTCATTTAGGACTGTGGCAAAAGAAAAACAGAAAACTGAAGAAGAAGTGCAAAAAGTTAATCAGAGCATTGATTAACCTCAAGTTCAAATGTCTAGTAAGGAAAACAAGGATGATGATGTTAGCATCAAAGAAGAAGAAAAGAGGGCTAGATGTCCTTGTAGAAGCCTCAGAACATGTGGATTAGAGGGAAATAACTCAATTTTGGTTGCATGAGGACATGCAACACCTTCACAGTGGGGGTATGTTGAGCCTCAAGCCTGCACCTTCCTATACACCCTTTCAGCCTTCTTTTTCCACTTATTTCATCCACCCAGTTGTTAAATAATTGCATTGTAGTTTAAAAAGAGCTTTTTACATGGTTTTCTGACTATGCTTATGACTGCTGTTTGGTTTAGTTTTTGTTCATGCAGCTGCGGAAACTTCTCAGTTTTCGCAGCCAGCACAGGTTTCCGTAGCCAACACAGGATTCTGCAGCTATTTTGTTAAAAGCTATGCTACAGGTGTCCTATGAAGAAACGAGCTATATGGGCAAGCTACAGGTGACGGATACATGGAACGTGTGCCTTCAAATAAGCCAAATCATCCATGGAAGGTCACGGTCAATGAGGGTCAAAGGCAAAGCCAACCAAGGAGTTCAGCGGTGGCACGTCTCTGTTTTGGGCACGTGAACAATTACGTAGCACAGTCCTCAGCCCACGAAGACACCGGCACACCTGGAGATCATCCTCGTAACCTGAATCTAACAGCTACCACTCCGAAGATTTAATAGACATGATGACAGTTACGCTAGATCTCGGCTGAAGGGATCTACGTGTCTTTGGCAACACAGTTAATAGCGTAGGAGTCAGTTAGTTAGTTCAACACTTTTTCATTATAAATAACGCGTCGATGAACGCTGTAAAGAAGCTTTTTGGATATGTAATTTCTGAACTGTTATTGTTATCACCCCACTGTTTTATATATGTTGCTGTTTTAATACATGAGAAGACTTTTCTGAGTTCATTCGTGTGACTACTCGTTGACTGGATGAAGTGGCAGAGGGCCCCTTTGCGCTGAAGCCTTGTAAAGTTTTCATTTGGTTTTATTATGTTTCTGCTTTCATAATCTTTAGCTTGTACATAACACGTTGTTTTAATGTTTCTTAACTCACTGCTGTTTATATTTTCACCTCTGTTTTCTTATAGCTGTCAGCTGATCAGTGCTTTTCTGCAGGTTTTCTTAGGCAGCCCGGGCAAATTTTCATCTTTTTGATAACTATTGACATATGAGATCATCTTGTCCTTCCTGCTAACTTTCATTTTCTGAAGTTTAATTCCAGCACTGTCTTTTTCAAGTTGTGATTTGCTTATTTATTTTTCTGTTATTTAGATATCATACTGCTCATCAGTTCATGGTTTCTTTCTATAGTCAAGTGACTCTATTAGCAAGAAATCAAAATATTACTAACTGTAGTGTGATTTAGTTATCATATTGCTTAAACTTATTCATGATTGCTTCCCACAAGGTAGATTGAGCTAAAGGGTAAAGGATCAGAAGAGTTGAAGTAGTGTGATTAGTTTCCTTTCTGCAATTTAATTTCTTGCAATTTAGTTATCATATTGCTTAAACTTATTCATGGTTGCTTCCCTCAAGGTAGATTGAGCTGAAGGGTAAAGGACCAGAAGAGTTAAAGTAGTGTGACTAGTTTCTTTTATGCAATTTAATTTCTTGCCATTTAGATAGCATATTGCTTGACTTGTTCATGATAACTTCCCACAAGGTAGATTGAGCTGAAGGGTAAAGGATCTGAAGAGTTTAAGTAGTGTGAATTAGTTGCTTTGTTTTTAGTTTGAGTTGCTTTAAGTTCAGTTTTTACTTTCTTTTCATTCAGCAGCAAGGATACTGGGCCATTGTCATTAGTTCACTGTTTGATGCATTTAATTCCTCTTAAGAATTGATTTCAGTTTAGTTGTTTTAAAGCTTTCTTCTTGAGCACTTTCAAGTTTAAGAAAATCACTGTATAAACCACCATCACCATCCATACTTCATACTTCAATTTCATTTTCACCATCACACATTAGGGAAAGATAAATCCAAAAATAAACTAAAAATTCAAAAACGACAAAAGATTAAGGAAATGGTTATCTAGTACATATAGTACACTTCACTTCGTCAGCTTACGAATCCCGGATTGACATTTTAAATAGCAATTTAGATCACACTAAATTGACCAAACAGATATACCCATGCCCCCTGGTCGAGGTGGGGTTACATGTCATGAAATCGATGCCCCATTTGGCGAATGGCCCAACAACCAATATTGGCTGTTGAGGTGCGGGTGGTCTTCTGGTTTTGCTATCGAAAATTTGACAAGCATGGAAACTTCTGACTGCGGTTATGCAATTTTTGAACATTGTTGGCCAAAAGTATCCTGCTCGTAAGATTTTTTGCACTGTAGCATGTCCAAAGTGATGCCCCCCACACGCTCCTGAATGACAATCATTCAGGCCTTTTTCGGCCTCCTCATGGGTGAGGCACCTTCTTAGAATTGTATCGATACCACGACGGTAAAGTGTATCACCGACGATCATGTAGTCTTTTGCTTGGTATCGAATACTTTTTTGTTCGGAGTAGGAGGTGTTTGACCTGTATTTTTGGGTTTGGAGATAAATAATTATATCCCCATACCACTCATTGCTTGAAGATATCAGAAACAAACTTTCGTCCACGATTGTTTCATCGGATGTTTCATCGTTGGACGACGATGGGAGATCGCACAATAATTCTGCAAAAACTAGAGCTTTCTTCGACTTGGATTTTACAAATTCCAGATCAAACTCTTGTAGGATTGCTATCCATTTTGAGTATTTGCCCCCCAGCAACTGTCGTGACAATATATAAGTCATGGGGTTGCAATCTGACAGAATGGTAGTTTTCCGAAAGAGGACATAGTGTTGAAATCTCTGTATCGCTTGAACAGCTGCGAGTGCTAGCTTTTCAACGTAAGAATATTTGCTTTCTGTATCATTTAAGTTTTTACTTAAATAATATTTGGGATGTTCAATTCCATTGACTTCTTGAACTAAAACCATTGCGATGGTTGTATCCGCTGCAGCCAGATACAGATTAAAATCTTTTTGATAATCAGGAGCGTACATTAATGATGCTTTCATTAGTGATTCTTTTAAAGCATCAAAGGAAGCTTGCGCAACCTGATCCCAGAAAAAGGGCACTTCCTTTTTCAAAAGACGTGTATAACCTTTAGCAAGTTCGGCGTAATTTGGAATGAACCTCCTCAGAAAGTTCGCTTTCCCTTGGAGTTTCTGAATCTGAAGCAAATTCGAAGGTGGAGGCAAATTTATGATTGCCTGGACCTTACATGGGTCGAGACGAATCTCGTCCTTCGAGACTACAAAGCCAAGTAAATGACCAAAACTGACGCAAAATACACATTTGTGTGGATTGAGTCGTATCTTGTAGTGTCGGCAATGTAGAAATATCGCTCTTAAATGCTGCGGGTGATTAGTCCGCTTTCGCGAATGAGCCAGAAGGTCGTCGAGGTATGGTTGAACGATGTTTTTGATGTCATGGAAGGCATAATTCATTGCCCTCTGAAACGTTGCCCCTGCATTATTCAAACCAAAGGGTAATTTTCGATATGCGAACGTGCCCCACGGAGAAATAAATGCAGTCTTTGACTGGTCCTGTGGGAGGATATTTATTTGATTATACCCGGAGAATCCATCCATGAATGAAAAGATTTCGCATCTGGCGCATTCATCAATTATCTGGTCAATGAAGGGTGCAGGGTAGTTGTCTTTTGGACAAGCTTGATTTACATCCCTATAATCGACGCACACTCTAATTGTTCCTTGTTTTTTCATAACAAGGACAATATTTGATACCCAATCGGTTAGAGGAACCGGGTAGATGAAACTAGCATGGAGAAGTTTTTCAACTTCTGCCTTAATGGTAGCGGCTTTCTTGGGGTGCACCTGCCTTAGCCGTTGTCATACTGGTTTGACATCTGGATACATCTTAATTTCGTGTTCAACGATAGTCAAGTCAATGCCTGGCATTTCACTGTATGACCAAGCAAAGACATCTCTGAATTCACGAAAAAGAGCGTTATATATTTCCAGTTCTGAAGGAGAATAGCATTTGCCAACATAAATATTCTCTACAACATCTGTTTTGGTTGATATATTTCTGGCAATAGTCTCGTCAATATTGGACAAGTTTCGCTCGGAATCCATTGTTTTTACAATATTTGATAGGAAATCAAAGACTGAAGGATGATAAAGGTCATCTTGAGCATCTTCTCCACAATCCGGAAGAAGGGAACGATGGTGGGAATCATTCCATGGTGCCCCTTCAATTACCATTGATTGTACAATTCCTTTGTCGGTGACATGCACTCGCGACCAAGGATCTGAAGGGGTACCATAGTCTTTAGACCTATCTATCCAAACGCTTGATGATCGTTGATTTGGGTTTGCTTCCCATGCTAGGAACATTGATTGCTACAATATTTCCGTTGGGGTTGGGGGCAAAACCATGGCATGATCCATGTCGATATCGTTTTCTGAGATCTTTTTAGAAGATATCATATTGCAGGTTCCTATCGACGCTACTTCTGCCAGGTTGATTGGAGGTGGAAGGGCGAAAGTTCCCATTAGTATAGGATCTTTTAGTAGGCCTACTCTGATATTTTGAAGCGAATGGGGGCTTCCATGGATCATGGGAATGCTTCCTGTAACTTGAGAACCATTGGGGAGGAAGTTTTGTTGATCGACGATTGTAATCCCTCCTTGAAAGGGAAATTCAATCTTCCTAAAATAGGTCGACACAACAGCCGCCATAGCATATATCCATGGTCTTCCTAGTAGGATGTTGTAATCAAGATTTCCATCGATGACTTCAACGTCTATTTCTACCGTTTTCTCTCCTAGTTCAACTTTCAAGTTACTTAGAATACCATATGGGTTATATGTCCTTCCGTCGAATGATTTTAATGTCATCGAAGATCACGACAAGGTTGGAGATCCTAAAGTTTTCCAGCAACTCATCGACATAATGCATGTAGATGCTCCCTCATCAATAATTGTTCGATGAACAGTTTTGTTGAGGGCTTTCACTTGAATAAAGAAATCTAGTTGAGCTGGTAATTGAGGATCGTACCCTTTATGGTCGAAGGATACAATATTGGAATCCTTTGGGTCTATCCCACCAATGGCTGATAATAAAGCCTGCCTTTGGGATGGGAAATTCTGTAGTACTTCAAGAGTCGACATAGCGGATGGCGATTGGGCCAAATCGTCCACTATATTATAATGTTGTGCTGCTCTAGTGCGGGGATTAAATGTCAACTTGTGTACTACTCCTTTTGGTGGTTTTATTGCCAATTCAGGAATGATGGGCAGCGCAACTTCTGTCGAAGTTGTTGTCGAACTACTAGGTTGATCTTTATCCTTGTTTTTTGACAGCTGTGGATTCCCATAATCTTTGTTCCTTGTCGATATCAAAGCATCATTTTGATGTTTTGAAACCAACAACATTAGCACTTGAGACGGGGAAGAATTTCCACTTTCAACTAGATTTGTTCTTGGATTTGGAAACGGATCAATTAACACTGCGGAGGTTTTTGAATTCTTGAAGAATTTCTTAAGCTCAGCCCTGTGCGGACAATTTGCGGTCCAATGATCCTCATCGTATATAAAGCATGGATTTTTTGGTTTCCTATCTCCAGGAGGGTTTGAAGAAGATTTTTCAGGTGATGATTCCTCCTGTTTCTTCTTCTTCCCTTTGCCTTTTTTCTTGCTCCCTGGTTGTTTGGTTTCTTTGCCTTTATCTGTTGATACGGCATTTACTTCCGAAGCAAGAAGTTCATCTTTTGCATTTTGACTTGAAATCTTACGGGCCTTTTTGGATGTAGCCTTTGTCGATTTCGTGTCTTTTGTGCCAATCATGCCATCACCGGCATGAGAGTCATTGTTCGATTTAGGAGGAGGAGGAATTGAGAATTCTGGTCTAGGGGCGTCAGGTATTTTATCGTAGAGCGTGCCGGACTGAGTGTAAATCAAGTCCAGATATTGCACACGAGCGATAACTTGCTCTTCTGTTACGACTCCCCCCTTTGCCACATCTTCCGTGATGGAAGGTAGTAATGACTTATAAACCATTCAGCTAAGAGCTGATCGGGGACATACGTTTTTACCATTCTACGACGACGTCGCCACTCATGTATATGATTAGATATGTGAGTGGCCATTGTTTGTTTGAAATTGGTAATAAGTTCTGTTCCCGTTTCGTACCTTATTGGTAACTGAAAATGGGTTAAAAAGGTTGTGGCTAAGGTACTGAATTTGTCGAACGAAGCTCTAGGCAATTCGATGTACCATTTTGCCGCCGGACGCGTTAACGTCCTCTAAAAGAGGCGAAGTCTTATCGAATCATCATTTAGGGTGTTTGATGAACACCATAGATGAAAGGTCATCACGTGATTCGATGGATCTTCACCCGGATTTCCATTAAATTTAGGAATATATGATGGAAGTTTATGCGGAATCGCTGGCCACCAAGGGGCGTAAGCGATTGGATCGTTTGTTAACCTATTTAAATTAGGTAACTCTAAAGTTGCCACAAAGGGTAACTGCTGATTCAGGTTAGGTGAAGCATACCCAAGATAAGATGGGATTGCTTGAGCAGTTGGTCTTTGCATACCGGCATAATGCATTTGATGCTGGTAACTTTGGTAAGGTTGGTGGGCATGACCATTGTAAAATGGTTGATTTTGACCGTTTTGAATGTACGGCTGTCCACTATTAGCAAAGATTTGTTGCTCAGAACCTTGGTATACTTGTTGGAATTGCAGTTGTTGGTATTGCACTAGCCATGGTTGTGAAGCCATGTGCTATTGCCCGATACTAACAGTTTGACCAAGATGAGGGGTAATTGTACCCGTCTGAACCTGTGTCATTCCACCAGTCGGCGATTGTGGTTGAGTCACAGGGTCAAGGGGCTGTTGCATTACAACCTGAGAAACTTGAGGTTGGCATACAACAGGCAGCGCTTGAACTTGCGACACCGTCACAATAGCTGGTGTAGTTGGGATATTTGACGTAAACTCTTGGTTGTTGAGGTAGTATAGGTACCCAACTGCTTGAGGTAATTCCAGTATAACCCGAATGTTGTTGTGAACTCCCGTATGGATACCCTCCTGGAGGGGATAATGAAAGGGTATACTGCCCCCCATACGGTGGTAATCCATAACTCAAGGGAATTGTTTTCCCTTGGGGCCGGACTGCCCAAATTGACCTCCAAATGGATCAATTTGTTGAGACTCAACATAAGAGCTTCCGGATATTATTCCGGATGCACAAACAGGAACAGACCATACTGTCGAAATGGCCCCTGAGTGGGCTCCTTCTAGCGGTTGAGAGTTAGTCGGGACAGATGGTATACCGGCGAACATTGTCTAAGTGATAACAGGGAATTCTGCCATCGCTGTGTCAGACGACACAGTCCTAGATGTTGACGGTTGTTCAGACATTTGTAGTCTATCCAAAAGATTACCTAGCGATTCTACAGGAGCTTCCGCTGGTGGTAGACTAACTTCTGATGAAGAAGGATATAGAGTGATCCCGACTCCAAATTGCGATGGAGTACTCGTTAGAGGATCTTCCACAATTTCTTCTATGGCAATCCGACCAAGTGGAAGGGGAAGACCGTCAGGTCCGTAGAATATTTCTGGTGCCGAAGAAGGTACGGAATCGGCAGCAACAGATGTTTGAAGAGCAAGACTCTCCGTACCGGTTGAAAATGGAACTGGTTCGGTAACACAAGTGTTTACTCTCAGACTAGGATCAGTACCACTATCCTTCTGTGGCTGTTGAACTTCTTCTATAGAGGCAGGGATTCCAGAAATGTTTGGAGTAATCGGAGTCTCTGATGTTGTTGGAACACTTGTTCTAACTTTAACAGGTGATTTGGAACTAGGTAAACGAGTTTGCTTTGTCCGTACTGGATTCGATTCTGGATACAAAGACGGTTGACTCGTAAGCGTCCGCGAATGATGGGGTTTCAATTGACTTTATTCCACGATTGCGGATTACTTGATCAACTAACATAAAGGGGAAGTATGTTTCCAAATTAAATGAATTTTAGACGCTTTGACACAACTTGTTTTTTCAATTTTTAAGAGTCGAGAAAAAACAAAAGATGACTGTAGTCTCCTTGGATTTTTAATGAGCCTGAAGTGATAAGTGCTCAGATGGACCTTTTCTGTTAAGGAGTTTGAAAAGGAACGAAAGGGACTGCTCTGGAAATCTAGGTAGAGGGATTACCAAACCAATCGCAAAACTGCAGAATACTTTTTATGGCACGACAGTCAATCTTCCCGAATGTTGTGTTCAGTGCATTGCGATCGATAGGGCGGCAGACACAGCTTCCTATGGATAAAGAATTAAGCCTATTGGGGTCTCCCAAAATATACTCGACGGTACGTGGGAGCACAAGTCCGTATTGGCACTTATCGCCTCAAAGTGGAGGAATCACCCATCCATCAATGAGAACAATAGTTACCAGGCTTTACGACGCTGGAATATGTCTCTAGCCTAGACTTCTAAATGTTGTGCGTTAAGTTCCAAAGCGTTGTTAGATTCATTGAATTTATTTTAAGTTGATCTTGTTTATGAAGTTTTCCTTTCGGGTTCACCACGAGATGTAGATGTAATTCCTAAAATGCAATCTAAGATGATAAACAAACTTTTTATCTCCTTTATGCAATGAAAATCCTAGCTACTAGGGAAAAGAAAGACAAAATCTTTTCACAAAGAGCAAAGAGCACACTCTAAATGCACTTTCCTAAATCAAGCCAATCAGATTGTCTATATGCAAATGCACATGCATGTATTTTTTTTCGACTTTCTTAGTATATGAATGCTAAAAAGAGAGTTGATGCACAAATCTGAATTTCTTTTCAAGCGACAAATATCAACAAGCTTCTTTTCGAAATCAAAAAATGGAGACGATTACAACACCTTAAGATTTTGAAATGAATACATGTTCTTGACACTAGAAAATTACAAATTCAGACCAAAAGCAATAGTAACAGGATAATCGACCATCAACAACAATTAAACTTTTTCCTATGATTGAAATCGACACTTGCGACAATTTCAAATCAAAGGGCGACAGTACGATTACGCTACTTTTGCAAAGGAGAACTGTAAATGACTCAACAAACACACAAAAACATCTACAGTTCTTTTGTACAAAGGAGGTGGAATAACAGTAAGGAAAAGGGGTTTCAAACAGACATATACTGATCACAGGTAGCAAAATTCAGGAATAGATCTGGAAAGAATGAACCACAGAAGCCACAACTGCACAGAGCTAGTCTGATCAGCGCACCTGTAACATAGAGAATTTGAAATGCAGCGCAGGTTGTCCACTCGGGAAGTGTGCTGAAATTCAGAATCTTTGAACAGTACCTGCGCTGGGCCAGAAACAAGACTCTGTTCGGATTCCGGGTCACAGTTTGCAATTTAGTTCTTAGGTTTTGGCTGAGCAAAAAGCAATCAGTAATGCAACAATCAGGGGTAGATCTAAGGAGGATCTAAGAGCTATCACAAGGGCAATCAGATAGTTTGTGAATCAGTTGTTTAAATCATAAACAGATCCAGTAGATGGATTGAAGTAGCAGTTGTCTACTTTGAATTTGTTATGGAAAATGCAGTTCGAATGCTACTTGTAAGTTTATGAAACAAACAACAAAGAATGATAAACAAACAAACTAATTAGCTCCCCAGTGGAGTCGCCATTTTGTTATAGGGAAAAGTGTTATTTAGAACTGCTTTATCCCACTAAGGTGTGACAGCTGCCTTAGAAACAAATAGAGAAAAGCTAATTTTGTTTTTCCTTTATGAATTATAGATAGAGAGGAACAGAAAGACCAACCTCTGTCTTGTGCCAATCTCCTGATTTGATCCCTCTCTTCTTTGATAGTCCTCAGCTACCTGCTCCCTTGCACGCCCAGCTTCACAAAGTACCTGTAAGATCACAAAAGCCTCGCACTATACAAAGACATGGATCTATAATCATAAACAATCTAGGGTCAGATGTAAATTGACCATACAAATGTAACAAGCATCAATGACACAAAAGCATGGAGGAAAACCCAAATAGCTTTTATTGATAAACAAGAAAAGAGCCAAGAGGAGTTACAACCGGTTGTTCTGACCCAGCGTCAACCTCCCAGCAAAGAAGCCCCTCTTCACCTCAAACAAAGCTTATATCACCCAACAATCTGATGTTTGTCTCAGGAAACCAACATCAATTCCTTACAATATGCAAAATTCCAACCTCTGGATCTCTGGGATGAGGGATCCATATATAGATATCTGTAAGGGGGATGAGTCAGCTTGTGATTTGATTAGTGTCTTCTCTCTGATAGTTCTTGCTTCCACTTGGAGACTGATGGCCTCTTACGCATCCTTGGTCGAATTCAGTGAGGCAAGTGTCACAGGAGAAGATTCTGGAAGCTTCCATTTCCTCTCCACCTCGCGGAATGACACTGCCATTTGTCATTTCTCGCCCATCGCGCCCCACAAAAGGGACTTTTGAAATGCAACGCACCCTCACAGTGTATTTGGGTGAGATGCAACGCACTTAGCCAGTGGAGCAGCTGCAATGATCCTGTTTTGACCAATTCTGAGCAGTTTCTCATGGAGAACTTATGGGAGAAGCTGTAATCTGCTGACCTTGTTCCTTTAGGGGTTAGAACAACACTTTTAGGGACTTAGGATCCCTTGGTTTATGGAAATTTCATGCTTGGGGTTGTAGGGCCCAAAAATGTCTATAACATCCATGCACATGGGATGAAAGAATCCCCTATGTCCAATACAACTACAACTAATCTCTCCACAAATTAACAGGCCACAACCCCTTTTAGGTGGGGTTGGGATTTCAGCCATTATGCCATTTGCAGCCACTCAGATAGATTCAGCTCACGTCCAACCTGAAGCTGAAATGGCTAACAGCTTCATTGAGGACATTCAACACATCCGGCAATAGGTCCATGACATATTGGACAAAGCCAATGCTACGTACAAGCAACACCATGATCAACATCAAGTGCTGCAAAAGTTCTAGGTGGGTGACAAAGTTTGGCAACATTTGGACCCCACCACAAGATTTTTCCACTCCGATATGGGCCATACACCATCACCAATGCTGTCAGTGACAATTCCTTTGAGATCAACATCATACAGTTCCTTAATCTGCACCTAGTGTTCAGTGTAGATCGCCTTCGGCCATACTTTCCACCATTGTTGGACACATCTGACATTGCAGAATAGCTCACACCAATAGAGCTCAACCCGGACTGCATGGAACAGGCCACAACTGATCAGAATATGGACACACAAATCAAGAAAACTTGCTAATAGAGGATACAATTATATCGAGTTGTCAAAGCAGGCCAACTTCTTCACTAGGGCAAGTGGTTCACCAGGGACCAGGTTCAACAAAAATTTCCACACCTCATGGAGGCTTTGCACACAATGGGGACCATTGCTTCCTAAGGGAATCCAAAATTAAATAGGACTGAAAAAACTTACAGATATAATCATAAGTATAGAGATGCAGCATAAAAACACTTCATTTCATTAATAGAAAAATACTGAACTATGCTTACAAACAAAATGGAAACAAGATATCTCGAGTGATGGTAGCTTATCTCTAAGAAGAGATGTGGCAGATACATGCCTCTAAACTGTGTTACAGTGAGGCTCAAGGGACTATTTATTATTGGAAAACATGAGAATACCCTAAACAACCAAAACCATAACCCTAGGAGATGTAACACCAAGAGTTTGTGGACCCTGTTGGGGTTAGTTGGGCAGTCAACTTCGCAGGGTTGTAACTTGGTCATATTATCTCCGTTTGGTGCGTACGATACCTTGTTGGAAAGGTATTTCCAAGAGCTACAAGTTTCATCATAAGTGTAGGCATGGGCCTTTCATGGACCCCAAAAAATGCCGTTTAGGAGGTCAAAATTGCTCCGAAAGTTCAGGACCCAAAAAAAGCTAAAAATAGTAACTGCTGAAATGAACAAGGAAACAAATGAAATTGATTGGGGATTCTAGGTGGAATAGGTGTTAGGCATGGAATCCCCCAAAGGCATGTTTTGGGGCTTAAAGTCCAAGTTTTGACCAAGTCCTTTATAAAAGCTTCACGATTTGTGGGCACGGAGCGCGAAGTCATAATAGAGTCACAGGGTTGTCCACCCTTGCTTTTGTAATCTAATGTCGGCTTGATAAACCTAACCATGGTCCACGGACCATGGGATTGTATAAATAGGGCAAGGCTCTAAGTGTAGAAGATAGTTAATCAAGAAATAGAATAGAGGCATGAGGAGTATAAGAGATTGAGTCAAAGTGTGAAGTGTGTCTTTGGGTCGTAGAGTAGGAGAAGGCTTTGCAACTGAGTGCGCAGAGGCCTAGTAGTCTGCAACTGAGTGTGCAGGGTAGGTCGAGTCTGTAACTATTGGAAGCATTAATAAAGAGAAGTTTCATCATATTTCTGTGTATCTTTTCCTGTTTAAAGTATTATTGGGTATAAATTGCAAGTGTATTGTTTATTTGTTGCACGAACTCATATGAATGTGTTGTATAAATAAATCTAACGTAAGGCATCCATTTACGCGAAGATAACTAACTGGTGTAGGAAGATAAGTAAGATCGCAGGCGGAACTTAGGGAAATAGTGCAGAGCACTGCTCCAGCAACGTGGAAGCCCCACAACCCCTAGTTAGGGCTGCACGAAGGTAAGGATATCAGGGCGCGAAGGCTAGGGAAGTGCATGAAGTAACTTGCACACAAGGACTAGCAGTTGCACCAAGTCAACCCCTCAGACATCTCAAGGGTGCGGAAACCTAGTTCCAGCAGCCCCCCATACTACTTTGGGTGAGACCTCAGTCTGCTCTCTATGGACTGTTTTCGAAAGGGCCAGTAGTACAGGGATTTGTTTGGCTAATTAACTCTGAACCTCAGTCAGGCCCCATCAAGCCAAAAAATGGTTCCATTATCGGGACCAGGATCTACATAGAGATGTCTGATGTCGTATCATTGGAATTCGACAAAGAAAGGAATTGAAGATTGGTTGGATAGGAAGATTCACGAGTTCACGGCATAGGAGAATAGGAATCTGTGACTATCAAAAGAAGAGCAGTTAGACTGCTACTTATACATAGAGATCCACGAAATTTTCTTCGCATCTTTCCCTATTGAGCTATACAAGTGGATTGTGAAGCTAGCAGATAGCCAAGGAAGGTGTAAGCTCGACAGAACTATTGTGTGGACTCCAGATTTGGTGTGCAAATTGGAAGCATCGGAGGATAAGATCACGCATGTTGTTGATCACTGGCTCGATCGAATTATAGGAGGATTAATCACCAAGTTCACGGTAGATACTTCAGTTAGTTATAGTGAGGTAGAACGACACTTACTCAAAGGACCACAAGGTAAGTACGTTAAATCTTTGAACACTTGGATTAAAATGCTACCGTGTGAAAAGTGGGTCATGCGAATAAATTGATGTTTGGAGCTATGTGAAGTGGGAGAATCTACAGAAATGAAGGTAATATAGAACTAGAAACTAGCTCCTTGATTTCACCTCCATGAGGGGGCGATGAAGAGCTCGTGAAGGTCTCACTAAGAAGTGTGATCAATTTGATAAGGCAGAGGATTCCGCGCATACCACCCCCACCCACACCGTCGCCAGTTTCACCATCTTCATCCCCATCTTCGTCCATACCACCTTTGCCACCACCACGAGTCAGTATGGCAAGCGTGATAAAGTTGCCAGTGTTCAAGGGAGTAGGAAGTGAAGATCTGGACTAGTTTTGGTTCGTGATAAAAGCTATATGGGAAGCGTCAGGAGTTACGGATGACAATATAAAGAAAGTGACGTTGGTCAGTGTGCTGCAGGATCGCGCACTGACCTGGTACATTAAGCATTCCAATGAAAATATGAATGCAGGGATTGTAGATATTCAAACTGTACTAAACAAAAAATTTAGAAGGTCGAAGTCAGAGGCATAGTTGATCATTAGGTTCAAGGAAATCACAATGCTACCAGGAGAGACCCCTTGGGAGTTGGATCAGAGACTGAAGTGCACAATTCGCGAAGCTAACATGACATTGACAGATGGCCAACATTGTGAATGGTTTGTAGCATCGTTAACACCCGGACCCCGATATAGGATCCCAACCTGGGAGTTCAGCAGATTCATGCGCAGTTGAAAAACTTGTGCCTTGAGATGCAGAGCCTGAAGCAAGATAGGATGGCTCGCCCAGAAGTGTGCGACGAGGTATGGTGCATAAAGTGCAATGGTCAAGGACATGACAAGGACCACTGCCCGGTGTTCGCAAACTACCTCGTGGGAGGAGGACCAATTCCATTAAGATCGGAGGCACAAGCAGGACCGAGCATGACACCAGCATTATGGTGCACGATTTGTTATATAGGAGGAAATCATGCTACAGATAACTGCCATTTATTGTAGAAGTACACACATAATTCACAACAGTTGTTTTGTAATTTCTGTAGATTAGTGGGACATGATGAGTGCACCTGTAGAAGTTATGAACTGATGATGGATCGAACTCCTACCTACAAAGTTCAGGCCCAAATATGGCCCCTTGACCAGAATGTAGGGATGGCATGAACTATATTTTAGGGATGTGGACGAGGCCGAGGTGGAGGAGGGCCCGAAGAGGTTGCAAACAACTGATATGTTACAATTGTGGAGGGCCAAGACATTATGCCCGCGATTGTACAAATCCAACGCGACCATCCTACTTGTATTGTACATTATTTGATCATGAGACAGAGGATTTTCCCACACTGATAGTGAGGTTGTGTGATAAAGGAGCACTCAAACCTCCGTCGACTTAGAACCTGCAAATGATGAGGTCTGAGCCACGCGAGGAAGACCGTAATGTGAATATTGTGCTCGGAAGTGGAATTACAACAAGGGATGACAAAGGCAAGCAGCCTGAAGAAAGTACTTGGGTTTGCAAGGCTCCAACAAAGGAACCAGAGTTTGATTTGAAGCGCACTAAGAAAATCTTCATGGAAGCCAAGAATAGCTTCATTGATGCCTCCACTTCAGAAAGTAAAGACAGACAGAAGCCAGAAATGGACCCATCGATTCTCACAACGTTCCTGGAAACATGCATGAAGCTACTACGTGACAACAAGGCTGTAAAGGGGCTACAGGAACTCATAAATAGATGTGCCAGGACTGCACCAGGAGAAACACACGTAGTCCGGAAGCTCAGAAAACACACGACGCGAATGGGAAGGGAAATGAGATTGATTGCATAGATTGGAGAATATGAGATGGACCAAGTGATTCTAGATCTAGGATCGGACGCAAACGTCCTGCCGAAGCAGACATGGGAGAGAATGGGAAGGCCTACGCTGCAATGGTATCCTATCCAACTGTGAATGGCAAACCAACAGAGGATCCTACCTGTGGGAAGATTGTAGGGAATCACAATGGATATTGAAGGAGCAAGTGTGCTAGCAGATTTTGAAGTGATAGAGATTGTTGATGACAACAATCCCTACCCCACACTATCAGGAATAGATTGGGCCACTGACATGAATGGGGTGATAAGTATGAAGAAGCGCAAGATGATCTTTGAGAAAAAGTCTTTGTGCGTAGTTGTACCTTTGGACCCCGCAGAAGGATTGTGCTACACAGAGCCAGTGCGCGACAATGAAAGCGATGAAAACTTAGACTACATCTACAAGATAACCGTGCGAGAGCAAGACTAGGTAAACCAAACCGCGGATGGACGAATCTCATGGGAACGCGAAAGCTCCTGCACATCGGATTCGAACGAGGAGATAGAATGATGGCAGAATCGATTACATTAGGTAACCACGCTGAACTGTAACATGATGATGAGATTGCTATGCTGCGTATCAACGGAGGTAAGGGATCTACTTACGTATGATGGGTTAAGTGAGGTGGATGACTTCCTAAGCAGATTTGAAAGAGAAGTGTCAGAACAACAACGTTTTGAAGCTTTGAAATGGGTACTTCGCGCTACGCCTGCAAGGTGGTGGCGTACGAACAAAATACTTTTTAAGGACTGTCACGAAATTAGGAGGATGATGCGCATGCAGTTTAGGAAGCCTCAAATGTGATTAGCAGATAAGATTGCTGGATGAAATGGTCTGCATGCCCACCTGTCCATATGGATATAGGCATATGGTATGAAACTTGCGTGGATGCACACAGTCTTCGCGTTAGGAGACACGGTCAGTAAGCATGTGCGGGCGAGGCAATGGTGCAAACGACCCCTCTGGTTGGAACCATGGAGTATGGAGAGACCAAGTGCACAGACGATTATCCATGCAGAAGCCTTTAACAAAGTATGCGAAGAGTTGAACAAGGTCCACAATGCACAACAAACTCATTGGGACCTACACGTACCAGTGGTTCTATGGGCTTATAGGACCGCGCGTAAGAAACTAACGGTGCAGGCACCTCTGTGGCTGGAGTATGAAGCAAACGCTGGAATCCCCATAGAGCATGAAATGCCTAGTCCGCGGATGGAAGCACTGACCGACACGATGATTCGTGGAGCCTTGGAAGAAGGGATCACACAGCCGAATGAAGTAGAATGCTTAGGACCTAAGGAAGAAATTCAACAGGGTAATTTTAGGCTACAAGAACTTGGGAAAGAAAGGGTGCGATTAAGGGAGAAAAGTGCTTTGGTGGAAGCGAAAGTCAAGAAGCTTGAGGACGAGATAAAGGAATATTTTATCGATAAGAAGACCAAGATGATAAAACAGGGTGTGCACGATCACGCTGAAAAATTTGGGGACTAATGCCATGAATTGATCAGTCTGATGCCTTGGCTTGGACTGCATATTACTACACGAATCAACCATGATGGCGCGTTGTAGATGATAAAGTGCGCAATGCCACCAATAACAATAAAATGTGGGTATTTTCCAGGAAAAGTGATGGATGACTGGATGAAACCCTATACAGATGGTGCAGCCACCTGACTAGCTGTGGGAAGTATAGTCTTAGCGATCCAAGTAGTGTAAAGGAGGTGCAGGACTATAAAATACTCTTCTCGGGAGCTGCGCAATGTTGGAGCTGTGCACAGGAGTAAGGTGTCACAAGGTCTACGACTTTGCAAGGGGGGCTACGCTGCCGCGCGGGTTGGCAAGAAAGTGACCGTTGAAGTCACCATTCACAATATGATGCTCGACTCGAGACCAAATGGAGAGGGTGACAGGCATTTAAGATGCGATTTATGGGCAAGATTTGGGAAAATTTGCCACCAAGGGAGCATTAATGAACTGGATTTGGGGGGAACAATCGAATTCAAATTTAAAAGGAGCTATAAATTACAAAGGGCTGCCTAACAAACAACAATTGGTCATTTGTGAATCAAGTTGTTGTATACCCTGCACATTCTGAGCAGAGCCCTGGTTGACCTATGCAGAGCATTGATTGAGCCCCCAATTACGCGAGTGATAAATTTCTAGACGGACACGATGGCAACATCTGAGGAAGTTATGGAAATTTTAGAAGTGACCGCCGAAGAGGCCGCGCAGGCCCTGACTGTGGGGGATGCCCTTAAAGGCATCGGGATTGTGGTGGAAATCCCTAAATCACTGCGAATGCTGAGGCCGAAGAAAGACAAATAGCTGATGGTTCTCGTACGTGATTCCCCACAAAACCTACTGCGCATCAAGTTAACGATGTAGGAGAAAGGGAAAGCCATTAACTTGGAGACCGACGAGGAAGAGGAAGACCTGGAGGACCTTATCATTGAAGAAGATCAGGACAAAGGCATGGAGGAAGAAACTGAGCTTGTGCGCCCTCCAACAAAGTTGCCTGCCTATATCCCCCCGCGGAAGGGGAAGGCTAAAGTGCCCAAGGATCTTGATGAGAGAAAGAGCTTTCTCTAGACCCTACTCCTCCCAGATAACATCATTTTTGAGGGCACACACTTGGGACGAGTGCCTAGCTTGAAATTTGAATATTGGGATCTCACTAACCATGAGAATTTCCCTCACCTAGAGACTGTGTAGATGATGAAGCCTAAGCAGAAAACCGCGGTGGGGGTTACCAAATTAGAGCTACGAAAGTGGTTGTGTGGAGTGGAAAAGGTAGGGCTACTAAACTTGATCTGAGTGCCACATTTCCACTGCGCCCCACTAACAATTTTCGTCATCAGGAAGCTACTCTGCCTGGTGCATGGTGGGTGTTTGTGGGTGGAGGAGCCCATCCCCATCACGGACCACTTAATTCACCACATTACCTGGCTCCCATGCAAAGGGGAGGACCCCGCAGATATCTCGGAGGGAAAGAGCAGTGACTTGGCCATTGCAGAGACCATGAAGAAGAAATATAAACTAGAGAAGAAGAAGAGGGACTACGCCATATCCAGAATCAACAACAAAGCAGTAAGAGTGGCAACCCAAATACTAGAAAGTAAAGTTATGCACAAGTGTCGCGCGGACGAGGTACCCGCACCAGTTGTAGCACTTGCTGAGCAGTGCGCAGAGAGGCTCCAGTTTAACTTGTCCGAGTTACTCTACAAGGAGTTCCTAGAAAATTTCCATGAGGCCTAGGAACAAGGCAAAACATTCCACTATGCATGGCTTCTGCTATCCACAGTGCTTGTGGTAGGGGAATTGCCAAAGGATAGTCAGTTCCCCATAATTGACAGCGATCTATTAGAGGCCGCGAAGTACGCTTCGCTCTGGGCCATGAAGGATGCAAACCAGATCCATGATAGCAAGATATTTTGGGTGTTCATGGAAATGAACATCATGATGGGGATTAACTACAAGTCGTGGTTATCACCCACTGTCTACAATAGCCTGCAAAGTTTTGCAGAGTTCAAAGCGAACCTCCATAGCATATACATCAGAGCGTGCAAGGACCCGGCTAAGAAATGGAGCGAGTTACCCTTTGTAGCCACGGATGATGTAATCTTTGATATACTGGAGACATGGCCGCCAGAGTGGCGCACCCCAGACATCACGACAATGGAGAAGTCTGCAGTGCAGAAGAAGAAAGAGGAGGCCAAACTGCACATGGCATAGTTGGTAGAGAAGAGAAGGCAAGAGGCAGTGGTAGCAAAAGCGTAGGAGGTGCGAGATGCTATACAAATGGCAGTAGAATAGAAAAAAATCCGCACTAGCAGTAACAATGCAGGAGGCAGCTAAAAAGGTGCGCGAGGGCCAAAAGTTGCGTTCGCATGGGCAGGAAGCAAAGGAAGAGGAGGATGGTGCGGACCCACAAACTGCATCAACACAACTGAAGCACCAGCACCCAACCGAGCGGACGGGGCCACGCAAGAAGGTCAAGGCATCAAAGTTGTATATTGACCCAATCACCCTTACTGAGGGTGATCTGCATGACATTGGTGAGATGGTGTGTGATGTCACCTCTGAGGCCCTCCAGAACTTCACACAAGAGAACTAGATTGTATTTGGGGCCCTCAGAGCATAGCTGCAGGAGTTGCAGGTGCGCACTCCTCAGGTTTGTACCCCCTTGACTAGCCTCACTGTAGGGACAACTGCAGCAGAGTAGATGTTGCGCACCCGGACAACAAACACCATCGTGCTACCAAAAGGGGCACTGGTCACCACAAATGAGGTCTATGATTAGTTCACTCATAGGTATTGGGATCAACATAGCTGCGGTCGCACGGGAGACACTATATGTTATGTAGGATGGGATTACTGCAGAACTGCAGGTTAGGGAGAGCCGCGCACTGCAAGTAATAAGCGAGAAAAAGATAAACATGGAGAATTTGAGCTTGCAGCACGATGAAGTGGTGTCGCAAAAGGGGAAGATGGTACAAGTACTGGAAGAAGCCTGTCAAATTGTCCCTGAGCTGACCATCCCAACAGACGCACCAGCAGAAGCATGCATCCACCGACTAGTAGCAGGGGTGCGCAAGGCACAGGAAGAAATGACTAAGGTTCAGCTGGAGCTAAACCTTTAGATAGAAGAGCTGCAGTTGAAGGCGCAACCATCCTCCCCTCCGAAAGTAACAAAAAAATGTGCCAACACTATTGCATCAGGGCTATAAGAGATCCACAGTGCAATAAGGGGTTGTACCAGAATGATGGAGGAGTCATTTGAGGTCCTCACGAATCTGTAGGAGGACCCCAACATCCAATTCTTAGAGACAGAAGCACGTGAGCTCCAGAAGTAGTATGACAATGTCAAAGGGACCGCACAGATGGTGGCCCTCACTCAGAGGCTCGCGCGCATGCAACAGGCTAAAGTGCTAAAAGAGAAGGTGGATGCAGCATGACAAAAAGAGGCAGTCCTAAAGGTGCGTGTTTAGCCTTGGATTGACGAGGCCTTCACTATCATAGTAGAAATTGAAGGAAAGCTCACATAAATGCAGGGGACATAGGAACAGGTCCAAGGAAGTAGTTCCGACACAACGGTCTCAGAACAACGGGTATAGGAGATTCAGCAGGTAGCCGCTTAGTGCGTTGCCGACCTTGCAGCGGTTCGAGTAGAATTGGAGGGACTTCGCGTGAAGATCTTCGCATCGACAGAGTGACTCAAGGGCGAGTCATGATGTTTGTGTTGGGGGCCTGTTGGGCATGGAATCCCCCCAAGGCATGTTTTGGGGCTTACAACCCAAGTTTTGACCAAGTCCTTTATAAAAGCTTTGCGATATGTGGGCGCGGAGTGTGAAGTCATAATAGAGTCACAGGGTTGTCCACCCTTATTTTTTTAATGTAATGTCGGCTTGATAAACCTACCCATGGTCAGCGGACCATGGGATTGTATAAATAGAGTGAGGCTCCAAGTGTAGAAGATAGTTAATCAAGAAATAGAATAGAGGCATGAGGAGTCTAAGAGATTGAGTCGAAGTGTAAAGTGTGTCTTTGGGTCATAGAGTAGGAGAAGGCTCTGTAGCTGAGTGCGCAGAGGCCTAGTAGTCTGCAGCTGAGTGCACAGACCCTTGCAGTTGAGTGCGCAGGGCAGGTTGAGTCTGTAACAATTGGAAGCATTAATAAAGAGAATTTTCATCATATTTCTATGTATCTTTTCCTGGTTAAAGTATTATTGGATATAAATTGCAAGTGTGTTGTTTATTTGTTGCGCGAACTCATATGAATATGCTGTATAAATAAATTTAATGTAAGGCATCCATTTACGTGAAGATAACTAACTGGTGTAGGAAGATAAGTAAGATCACGGATGGAACTTAGGGAAATAGTGCCAAGTGCTACTCCAGCAACACAGAAGCCCCAACAAGCCCCTGGTTAGGGCTATGCGAAGGTAAGGATATCAGGGCGCGAAGGCCAGGGAAGTGCACTAAGTACCCTGTGCGAAGGGACTAGAAGTTGGACCAAGTCAACCCCTCAGACATCCCAAGGGTGCGGAAACTTGGCTCCAACACCCCCGCATACTACTTCGGGTGAGACCTTAGTCCGCGCTTCGCGGACTATTGCCGAAAGGGCTAGTAGTACAGGGATTTGTTTGGCTAATTAACTTCGAACCTGGGTCAGGCCCCAACAAGCCAAGAATAGGTGTGTGGCCACAAATATCCACCTGGAACAAGGAGGCAATAAATTCCTCACAGTGTATGTGGAGAAATCTGATGGAATCCATGCTCATTCAATTCTTCTTTTCAGTTATGAGTCCTGCATTCATGCTTGGAATATGGCACGGGGGTGATTGGATTATTCGCTATTTGGCTCAGCCAATCTATGGTCGGGTGGAACGTGGTATTCCCATATCGGGTTTGGTTTTGCATTCATCAATAAGAGTTCCTTTCCTTGGTATTTTATGTATAAATGTATTGGTTCATTTGTGGCATATATGGCTGTTGTATCCTCATTAATTTTGTTATTTATATGTTGGTTATGAGTTTGTTTTATGACAACAAGAATGTATGGTTTCCATCATATTTTGATTTTTAAATGAATAAGCAATCAATATATGACCTAATAGGTGATAATGCAGCTAATTTGATAAGGCACCAATGCTTCTTAACGATTCTCAAATAAGTATAAGACCCCTATGTTCATATATGTTGTTTAAACCTATAGAATGCATATTTATGACATGTTTGATGGAATACCTGTCATGGCTAGTATGGGCCTAGTCAAGTCTTTGTTCAAGAATTTGTATTGGCATCATTGTATCTATGTTTCTTTTCATTTCTATAAATTCCATGAAGTTTTGGGCAGTGACTGAGTCCTAGCCCTAGAATTTAGCCTTAAATCTTGCAATCGATGGCTAAAAAAGGCTATATGGCACTTAGGCAGGCTCATGGGAGCGACTGGGACCCTTAGTCACTTGGAGGGCTTGGAAAGGGAGTGACTGGGACTCTAGGTCCTTGAACTGTTGAGTTTCCTCAAGGGTTGGTCACCTGGAAAGATGAGGTAGCTCTTGGAGGTTCTGTTGGATGTGTGGGTTGCTAGTTTAGTTGTCTTTTGTTGGTTCCACTTCCTTAAGGTGACCTAGGAGGTTGAATCAGATCATAGTAGTCTATCGTTGCATGTTTACACCAATTGGCTAGTTACTTGGGTAGATGTGGGAGGAGGGTGTTACAGAGTGGTATCAGAGCATGGTTCACCCCTTGGAATGGATGGGCGGTGTGTTGGTCATGCATTCATGTCAGTTGCATATGTGTTCTTATGTTTATGGTCTATGTACTGGTTGTGTATGCACAATGTTCGGTATGGTTTTAGTCATGTCGCCATGTGAAATTTGATGGTGTTGTTGCTGAATGTAATTTTTGTGAATGTATTCCAAATATCCATTGGTTATGCATGCCAATGTTTTTATTTAATGTGTATGGGTGCATGTCATACATATGTTGTTATGCATACAATGATATGGTTGTAGTTACCATGCATGAGGTGATGATATGCGGTGGGTATGGTTATGCATTGATAATTGGAGTATGGTCATATCTCTCTCTCTCTCTCTCTCTCTCTCTATATATATATATATATATATATATATTGTGCTAATCCGGTCGGTCTTTCAGACGAGATATCATCCACGAATTATACTCAGGTACGTTGGTTTCTTTATGATTTGGCTTATCTGACATAGTATGCCTTGTAGGAAGAAATCAAAATGACTAACAAGATGGTCGACTACAAATATTCTCCCTATGAATAAGATGAGCAATGTGGTGTTGGGTACTTTCCTAACTTAGCAAACACATTGAGGAGTTTGAAGGAAGAAATAGGGAGTTGCAAAGTAGATAATGACAGAATCATGTAGGCACATGAGAAACAAGTAGAAGTCAATGCAGTAATCCTCCAGACTTTGGCAGAGACGTGGGCCACTCTGGATTAGAAATGGATAGGAGGACATAACTAATGGGGCATATGGCAGTCAGTCTCATGGTGGTCACAGGTCAGATAAAGATGACATGATCAAAGATGGTAGATTCTTGGATACTATGGATAGGAGAGGTGATGGACACAGGTGCTATTCTAGGTATGGTTCTGATAGACATTATGATCCTCATTTTTATCACCCTTACAGGAGGAGTGATAGGGGATACTTTCTAGATGATTTTAAGAAAGAAAAGATACCTACTTTTGATGGAGAGTTGAAGAAGGATGACGATGCAGAGGTTTGGTTACTTGGCATGAATAAGTTCTTTGAACTGCATGAGTATGCATATAATATCAAGTGCATAATAACTACCTTTAGCCTCAAAGGGAATATGTAAAGTGGGTTAGAACATCAGGACTACGTATTTGAGTTGGCATGAATTCAAGAGATTCTTCAGAAAGAAGTACTTGTCAGAAAGGTACTGCGACAAAAAAACCAAAGAATTCTATGAGCTTAAAATGGGATAGATGAAAAATGAGGAGAATATGAACAAGTTCCTGGAGCTATTGAGGTATGTACATTATCTTGAATATGAAAAGGATAAAGTTCAGAGATTTATCAATGGATTTCTATTAGAATTTAGAGATTAGATTGAGTATGATGAGCCCTGGTCACTTAAGGAAGTTATTGGGAAACTATAACATTGCTATGAAAAGTCAAAGCATAAGACAAAATATCAGCAATTATGGAAAGGGAAAGATAAAATTAAAGGTAAATAACAACCAAAGAGAACAAGGCCTCATAATGTAGAAGAACAAGAGAATGTTGCATGACATAAGAAGTTCAATGCAACTAGACAGGGACATGGGTCACAACGGTAGAATAGAGGTGAGGGTATAGGATGGTTGGAGTGTTGGACATGTGGTAAGGAACATCTTAGGAAATATTGTCCACTTAATCATGGTGGCAGGCCTCAGATCTATAATTATTAGGAGGTGCAGACTATTGGGGATGTTGGGCAGAGCATTCCTTGTATCTATGCAACGTTAGATAATAGGTAGGAAGATCATAAGGAATCTATCATTGAGATGGATAGTAAGATTTGTGATCAACTTGTTTCTATTTTGATTGACCTTGGATCTAATTATAGTTATGTTAACCCTGACTTGTTGGATAAGTGTGGTTTGAATAAAAAAGTGCATGCAGAATCTTGGTTAGTGCAGTTGGTTATAGGTACCAGGAAGAATGTTCATCACTGGGTAAGAGCTTATGCATTTGAGTGGAATGGTATGCCTACTTCATAACATTTGAATGTATTACCATTGGGGTCATATAGTATGCTTTTGGGTACTGAATGGGTATATCTTCATAGGACCAAAGTGGAATGTTAAGAAAAAACCATTGAGTGCTTGGATGGTGACAACTATGTAGGAAAAGTGTAGTCACATAAAAGGATGTGTGTTATTTGCAGTGCACATTTCTAGTGATAAAGTTAAGGAGGATGAGGATGCATAGATATTGAGCAGATACCCGATATTGCAATAGTTTGAGGATGTGTTTCCAACAGAGATCTTAGAATTTTTGCCTAATAGGGAAGTAGAATTTTCTATTGAATTGGTACTAGGGGCAGTGCCAACATTAAAGGCACCGTATAGGATGAGAACTCCAAAGTTAGTATATTGGAATTTTTAGTTGAAGGAAATGTTGGACAAATGATACATTAGGCCAAGTGTATCACAATGGGGTTCACTGATATTGTTTGTGAAGAAGAAGGATGGTACTCTCAGGTTATGCAATGATTATATGTAGTTGAACAGAGTGACCATTAAGAACAAGTACCCATTGCTAAGGATTGATGACTTATTTGATCAGTTAAAGGGAGAAGCATTGTTCTCAAAGATTGATTTGAGAGCCAGATATCACCAGGTATGCATAAAGGAAGAGGATATTTACAGGACAACTTTCCAAACCAGGTATTGGCATTATGAGTTTGTTGTAGTTGCATTTGGTTTGACTAATGCTCCAACTACCTTTATGTTCTTGATGAATAGTGTGTTGTGTCCTTATCTAGATAAGTTTGTTATTGCATTCATTGATGACATTTTGATATATTCTAAGAATGAGGAAGAGCATGTTGAGCATTTAACAACAATGTTGAGACTGTTGAGAGAGCATCAATTGTATCCTAAGCTCAGTAAATGTAGTTTCTTTCAGACAAAGGTACATTACTTGGGGCATGTGGTCTCCAAGGAAGGCATAACAATAGATCTAGAGAAGATAAGAGTTATCATGGAGTGGCGATTATAGGAGTTTCATTAGGAACTTCTCTTGAATTTCATATCCTATTACGTCATTGCAGAGGAAAGGTAAGAAATTTGAATGGACAGAGGAATGTGCAACAAGTTTTGAGCAGTTAAAGAAATTGTTGACAAACTCTCCAATGTTAAATATTGTAGACTTGGAAAAAGAGTTTTTAGTGTGTAAAAATGCATGCAAGAGAGGACTTGGTGGAGTTCTTATGTAGGAAGGACAAGTAGTATGCTAGGAGTCACGAAAACTAAATGAGCATGAGCAGAACTATCCAACACATGATCTTGAGTTGGAAGCGATCATTCACATGTTGAAGATGTGGAGGAACTATCTTCTTGGTAGGAGGTTTGTATTGATGAGTGATCACAGTGGGTTGATATACTTATTTGACCAGCCAAATTTGAATGCTAGGCAAGGTAGATCGTTGGGCACGATCAATGAGTTTGAATTTGAGATCAGGTACATCAAGGGTAAAGACAATAGGGTTGAAAATTCTCTTGACATGCAGATACATGTAAATCACATTGTAGCTATGAGTTCTTATGGGACAGACTTAAAGGATCGAATTTTACAGGTAGGTTAGCAGGATGACAGGTATAGAGAGCTTATACACAGGTTATAGTGGAGTACAGGTATAGGTACAAATAGTGGTACAAGTACAAGTACAGGTGCACATGATGCAGACTATCATCTCTTAGTAGATGGCTCGATCAGATTTAGGGACATGATATATGTTCCAGATAGTAGTGAGCTCAAGAATACTATCTTGAGGGAGTTTCATGCAAAACCATATTCAGGTCACCTAGGAAACATAAGACATTAACAACAGTGAAGAAATTTTACTATTGCCCAAATTTGAAAAAGGATGTGGCAGAGTTTGTGGCTAGATGTTTGGACTATCAGTAGGTGAAGGTAGAGTGTAAACATTCAGGTGGATTTCTACAGCCGATTTTGATTCCCGAGTGGAAATAGGAGGTCATTTCCATGGATTTCATTACAAGTTTTCTAAGGACGTCTAGACAACATGATTCCATCATGGTTGTGGTGGATAGGTTGACTAAGGTAGCACACTTCATTCCAGTGAAGACTATGTATTCATCTAGTGATATTCCACAGGTGTTAATCAGACATGTGGTCATTGCATGGTAATCCAAAGAGTATTGTGTTAGACAAGGATGAAAAGTTCACTTCCAGGTTTTGGAAGGAGTTGTTTATAGGTTTAGGTACAAATTTGGCCTTCATAACAACTTATCATCCACAGAAAGATGGACAGACAAAGAGGGTCAACAAGATATTGGAGGACATGTTGAGGATGTATGTGATGCATTAGTAGAGGAGATGGAAGGATTACCTTCCATTGGTTGAGTTCACTTACAATAATGGTTACCAGGAATCACTGAGGATGAGTCTGTTTGAGGCATTATATCGAAGGAGTTGTAATAATCCCATAAGTTGGAGTGATTCGGTGAACAGGGTATTGATTAGACTAGACATGTTAGAAGAAATAGAATAGGAAATGTAGGTAATCAAGAAGAATATAAAGGAATCATTGGACATAAAGAAAAACTATGTAGATTGGAACAAGTTGTTCAAGGAGTTTCAGGTTGGGGAACATGTGTACTTGCGCATCACGCCAAAGAAGAGCTCCTTGCCGATTGGATCATGTGCCAAGTTGGCACCTCAGTTTTGTGGACCTTTCAAGATTCTTGAAAGGATTGAACCAGTAGCCTACCGACTTTCACTTCCTTTGACAATAAAATTCCATGATGTTTTCCATGTGCCATTACTTAATAAATATGTTAAAGATGTTGATAATGTGATTGATTGATCTGTATTGCAGGTGGAGCCATATGGAGAATTCCAACCAGAACCTCAGTGTATATTACAGAGAAAGGTGCTCATGCTCCAAAACCAAGCAATTGAGTAGGTTAAAGTGCAGTGGAAGCACTTTGGGCCCGATGAAGCTACATGGGATATGAAAGATGAGATGCAGGCTATGCATCCTTCTCTTTTTGCTAGTTGAGTGAATGTCCTTGATATATATTTTGGTATATGCTTTGGTATGATGTTTTGGTATATGCACATATGTATATGGATGTAAATACTGCCATGATCTATGTTATAAAGCTCCAATAAGCAGTATGGGTGTCATGTCATTATGGTTGTCATGTTATTATGTTGTCATGTTGGTTTTCTTCTCAGCAAGTTGATCATTATAAATACTACAATGAGATAAGTTATAAAACTTCTTGGGAAATATGTTATGCTTTTAGCAGTATTTTTGGTTGTAGGTGTCATTGAACACCGAGGAAGGTGTCCCCCAAGGGGGAGGGTTTTGAAATAGACTTGCTGAAAATTCCGTGTAAATAAGGTTAACAAAGGGAAAATAATAGCCATGGTTATGGGAAACTTAGTCCAAGATGAATGTTGGGTCCTAGTGTGGGTGTTCATTTCAGTTATTATGGATAAGTAAATTGACAAAGGCAATGGAAAAGGCTTTGGAAAGGAAAAATGACATTTTTGACAATTTATTTATGAAAAATAATGGAAATTAGGAGAAAAGGAAGGTGAAAGGTCATAGGTTGGATGTGAGGAGAAAAATGAAGGAAAATAATGGAAAAATGAAGAAAATAGAGGCCACATTAATAGAAACACTTCTAAGGATCAGTTGATACCTTTTGTTAGTTCATTTATGGAGCTCTCTCTCTATACTCTCTCTCTCACACTCTTAGACATTTAGAGTTTTCTTGGAGCACTTTAACATTGGATCAAGAAAGGAAAAGAGGGAAAAGATGAAGCAAAGGTCAAGCAAGGAAGAGAAATATCAAGCAGCTACAACGGGTTTACTTGCAGGAATCAATTTGCATGTGTGATTTCATTTCTAGATTTGGCATGTATGGTTATGCATGTGTATTCTTGGTTCTCTTTCTGTCATGGGCATGGGTTTTTCCAGGTGTGACAATGTTCTTCAACCTTTCTTTTCCATTTCCGAATAGCCTTGAGGTGATGGTTTCTCATGTTTTGGTGGAGCTGGATTGCCAAATGGATTAAAAGTTGAGTGAGGCGGATCTATGAAAGGAAAAACACATGGCCTAGTGATCCTTAAACCAGATTGTGGATTTTGGTAAATCCACTGGCCTAGTAACCCCTGAACTAAACTATGAGTTGGTGTAAAGCTAGGTATTGTGTCCCTCGGTGGGCTTAGGAATCCTTGACCGATGAATGGCGGGATATATGGTAAAACCTAGAGGTTGTTTCCCTTGATCAGGCCTATGAATCGTTGCTGGTGAATGGCGGGATATATGGTAAAGCCTAGAGGATACTGTCTCGATTTTGGCCTGGTGACCCCTAAATCAGACTGTGGGTTGCAGTAAAGCCTAAGGACTAGGAGGTGCTAAAATTTCTCACGATGTAGGCGAAGAAATCAGGTGGCATCCATGCTCATTCTATTTTTCTTTTCGGTTATGAGTACCATATTCATGCTTGAAATATGGCACGAGGGTGATTGGATGAAGAGAGATTTGGCTCAACCAATCTATGGTCTGGTGGAATGTGGTAGTCCCATATAGGGTTGGCTTTTCCGTTCATCGATAAGAGTTGCTTTCCTTGGTATTTTATGTGTAAATGTATTGGTTCATTTGTGGAATATATGACTGTTGTATCATTATTTTTGTTTATATGCTGTTTATGAATATGTTTTATGACAGTGACAATGTATGGTTGTCATCACGTTTTGATTTGTAAATGGATGAGAAATGAATATATGACCTAATAGGTGATAATGAAGCTAATGTGATAAGGCACCAATACTTCTTTGTGATTCTTAGATAAGTATAAGACCCCTATGCTCAGATATGTTTTTTAAACCTGTAAAATGCAAATTTGTGACATCTTTGACGAAATGTTTCTTTTCATTTCTATAAATTACATGAAGTTCACGATATTGATTGGGTCCTAGTCCTCAAATTTAGCCTTAAATCTCACAATCAGTAGCATAACACCGGTAGAAAAAGGCTACAGTAACACTCAAGTAGGCTCATGGGACCGACTAGGACCCTCAGTCACTTGGAGAGCTTGGCAAGGGAGCAACTGGGGCTCTAGGTCCTTGAACTGTTGAGTTTCCTCAAGGGTTGGTCACCTAGAAAGGTGGGGTAGCTCCTGGAGTTTTTTTTGGATGTGTGGATGGTCAGTTTGGTTGTGTTTTATTGGTTCCACTTCCTTAAGGTGACCTAGGAGGTTGAATAAGTTCATAGTAGCCTCTCGTCGCATGTTTACTCTGGTTGGCTAGTTACTTGTGTAGATGTGGGAGAAGGGTGTTACATTTTGTCAAACATATGGTGAAAATATAAGCTACAAGTCATGATTTCATATATGATCATAAACTAATAATATCTATCTGAGAATCACCAAGAAGGCTATATTCCCTCTTTATCTAGCTGTAATAACACTTATTAGCACATGCATTCATCAACCATTCAATAACTTATCAATCATGAGCAAGATCCATTATAAGAATACATCATATAACATGAATATAACGAACATAGAAACCATGACAAAGCAACCATTGTATCACTATAGTAATCAATAGAAATTCTTATAGATCACAATACGAAAAAGCTTATATTAACATACGAAAATGCCAACCAAGTTACAGACTTCCATGTACCACCCAATCATAGATTGGTTGAACCAAAATTTCTCTTTCAACCAATCATCCATGTGACATATTCCAAGCATGAATGTAGGATCATAAGGGTTAAACCAAAGAAAAACCAACTAGGGCTTCAAGAAGCCAAACCACCTCAACCCTCCACCATAGTGATTTCACCTAAACAGTCTAGAAATCACTAACAACAACCAGATCGGTCTCTATCCAAGCTGTTGAGGGCTCGGGGAGTAACTCAACCCACATCTTCGAGGGAACCTGAGCTATTTCAAGGCTCTAGAACGATTGTCCCAACCCACCGGCTCTAGGGACTAGTAACTTAACCCATAGCCTCCAAGGAACCCAAGCCGTTTCAGGGCTCCAAAGCATTTGCTTCAACCCTCAGCCATAGGAAATATGAGAACCAATCAAATAACCATGTGGGGAACCCACTACACCATGGCTATCCAAGAAATGGTAAGGAAAAGTTGAAACCACTATCAATTCAGGAAAAACTCTGACAACACATAACCAATAAATCACATGCATATACCATGCATCAAAAAATAAAAAAGGAAATCGCACATGCAACCTGTTACCTACAAAGAAATCCAACTGCAGTCGTTGATCCAACTGTTTCCTTATGCTTCCTAGATTTCCTTTGCTTTCCCTTTGCTTTCTTGCTTGCCTTGCTCCAAATCCAAGAGAATGCTAGAGTGCTCCAAGAATACTCTAAGTGTGTAAGAGTGTAAGAGAGAAAAATTCAACACTCAGAAAATCTAAAACTAACAAAAGCTAGCAATTGTTTCTCTGATACCTTTTGATCATTGATGCCTCTATTTTCTACATTTCCTTTCATTTTTCCTCTAATTTCCCTTGCATGCAAATTTGTGTCTCTTCACCTTCCTTTTCTCCTATTTTCCTTTCTTTTCATAATTAAATGTCAATTATTGCCTCTTTTCCTTTGCCAATTTTCATATCCATAGTTAAACCATAAGTGATGCCCACTATAATGTTTTTCCCAACATTCATCTTGGAATATGTGTCCCATGACCTTGGTTTTATTTTATTTACACAAAAAATCAAGCAAGGGTTGTTACAAGAAGCTATAGGGAGATAAAATTATGTCATTTGATCCAAAATATTCCATGATCTTGCTAATATGTTGTGACTTAAGAGGATGATGCCTCAATAATACCTACCAAGGTGAGCATTTGTCCAAACATTGTACCACCCCTTTAGTAGCCAATATGATATTATGTGTCACAATATAAATCAACCTTAGATGTCACTCTCCTTTGGTATAATGCAAATGTCCCAACTTACCATAGGGAGGCCTTGAGCCCCACCATACTTGGCCCACCAATAAAATTGAAGAAGTCACTCTAATTTATGAAATTTAGCCCTACTAGGAAGCCAACAAGATACATAACACATAGGCGAGACTTGAAGAATCATACTCACTATAGACAATTTTCTAGCAAATGGAAGGTCTTTGTACTGCCATAAAATAATTTTATGTTGTAGACTCTTCAAACACCAATTCCACATAACCACTAAAAAGAGTCCACACCAAAGGGGATATCAAGATATCTCATTATTTCACTTGGATGACTGGAGTTCCAATCATAAGGAATCTAATTAGGAGGCTCATCTAGACCGACAAACCAATAATCAATATCAGTCAATTGCTAATCATAGCTTAGCTCTAGAGACCTGGAAAAACATGGGAAAACAATCTCTAATAGTAGCCACTAACTCTTAACTATAAGGAAAACATCTTCCAGTAGAAGTTTTCATGGAACCTACCCAAAATATTTCTCCTTCCGTTTAGAGGAGAGATACTTGGCTAGAGGTTTTAAAGGAGCTTTTTTTCATTAGTGAAATTTAATTTGATGAACACATTTATGCACTCAAGTATATGTCACACCATGCATAAAATAATAAGATACATAGAATGTCATTATACATATTCTATAGAAAAAATATCTTGGTTTAGTTTTAAACAATTTCTATTTGGTGCATTTTAAAGACATGCATTTTAAGACATTTAGCTATAAAATATAATTTTTTTTTTCAAAACAATTAAAGGACTTCATTGTCAATGCATTATTATCCCTACCACAAGGCAGGGTATTACACATTCGAACAATGTGTTGACGTCAAATTAAACTCGGTTTGACTAAAACTTAAACGACAATTTATAATTGTGAGAATGATTTCAGAAAAATCACATAGAGAATCATTTGTTGACGTGTTTTGAACCAACTAGTGTGGTTCATCCTTAGGACAAGTTATAATCTTAACATTATACAAAAAATTTTTATTTTTATTTTTTTAATTCTATTTTTTTTAAAAGTGATTAGTTAATTAAGTTGAGTTCTTATTGGGTAATGATTCTTTTGCCGCCATCATACATTTGCTTGGTTCGTCAGTGCATAAGTGCTGATGTACAAATGCGGGCACTTTGAAGAACAAGACATAGAATATTATGCATGTGACTGATCTTTGACCTACACGAACCAACACACATTGTCAATGTCATAACCGTAAAATTATGGGTTGGGTGGTCGTGGTCCAGAGGATTTGAGGCAAGGGTTAAATTTGACGGGTCCCCTTGCCCATCACTGATTTTTTTTTTTTTTTTACAGTTTTATATTTAAACCGCCCATCCATGACGTTTAATATTTATTTTTACCAGTTTTATATGATATTTTCAAATTATATTCACTAATCAACTGGGTCTAGAGTTAAAGATAAATCTAGACTAGTTGATAAATAAAAAAGCTTCCAATCTTACTAAATATATTCCTAACTTACTAGTTGGTAAATAGAAGACAAAAGTCCTATTTATGTGACATCTTCGGCCTTTGTATTTCGTGTGCAACTATGTCAACTACACTGGCATGAAACGAACAATCGATAACTTGATCTAAAGTTGGGGATAGGGTATGACTCAAACATCAAAACCTACCAAAATCTTGACTTACAGTTGGGGTGTAATATAAATGTTGGTTTTATTATGACAACCTACTTCGTTTTTCAATGGGTCAAAAATGTCTGGTGTTTTTAATTGAGTGGATTCGATGACATGAGAACCAGAGAAGGTTGACAAGTCCATGTCACTCTATTTTCAAAACCAGTTTGGCAGTCGATCTTCTTGACCTATGGAATTTATGTATATAAAGAACTTGAATACAAAGAAATTTTACTTATGGAAAAAAATAAATTGCATAGCTCTCTTATATCATATTAATCGGATAATGCAAAACTAAAAATAATATCGCTGAAACTGAAATAAAACATCGTGATAACATAACAGAACTAAAAAAATAGCAGCAAGAAAGTACAAGAGAAGAGCTTACCTTGAGTAGTTGTGGATTTGCCACTTGGTATTTTTTTCTTTTACGGGCTGTATCTCTACTAAAATGAGAAAGCTCCAGGCTCCAGCACTGTGATGGGCATTGGGCATTCACTGCATAATATTCCAATTTCCAACTTCCCCACATACCATTTGAGAATCGAGATTATGATAAAATTGGGACGAAATTTGTAGGAAATAGAAGTCAGATCATCATCGGATTGGAAAAAAAAGTTAACGCAACGATAATTCTCATAAATATTGGAACTTCATAATAAATGCCTTACCAAACCAATGCTAAATTGCAAATGTTAACAATGTTGTGTCAATTAATGCATTGGTGAGCTCCAGCTCCCCGTTTTAATTGTGTGCCTTAATGATATTGAAATCTAGATATGCTGGCCAGACAAGATGGATATGGACCCTGCACTCTTAGTCCCGTCGCATTGATAATTACATAAATTCACGTTACATAAATTCACGTAAGTGCTGGAAGCATAGAATGATACAGCACGTCCAGTCCAACTCAGGTAAGCTGATAGTGGGTACCTATATTGTCAATTTAATATAAAATTTAAACGAATACAAATTATATATATATATATATATATATATAAATATAATTAAAACTTGTAATTTTATTACATGCCCGTAATTATGACAGGTTTAGAAATTATTAACAAGTTCATAATAACGTGTAGATTTTGAAAGTGCCTATATTTGACGGTTAAAAAATGTCAAAACGTGCATACGGGCGTCAATTTTAACCCTTAATTTGAGGTTGTCCATAATGTCAGAATCATATATCAAATTAAGTGTGCTCAATTGAAAAATATCAAAATCAATAATATGATGTATTTATTTTTATATTTTTACGATATATTTATTAAAAATAATAATGTAAACCAATTTTATTTGCAATCAACTTACTTCAATTACATTGATATTCCTTTTTCTTTTGAAGCTATATTTTTTTATATGAAAAATACTTTTAAATACACATATAACTAACAAAATAATTATGTACATCATTAATATACTTTTATTTGATGAAGAAGGTTCATAGAAATAAAAAAATTATTATGTACATCATTGAATTACTTTTATTTGATGAGAAAGGTTGAAGTCTATAAATATGTGTATTTAGAGGAGATTTAAGATAATTATTAGCATTTCCTCATACTTAATAAGCGTTGATGAAAGTGTATACAAGTTTTAGAGCCTTACTTTTGAAAATGATTTTTTTTTTGGGTGTTTAACTCAATTTATTTATGATTTTTACAACATGAATTGGATACTAAGTTTATGGAGTTAAATTAAACTTGTAGTTTCAATTTCACAAATCGATGATCATGTCCATATCCTAGTTTTTGGATGATCATTTTTGGGCATTGAGTGGACCATACGAGGGAGCACTATTTCACATTATTTTACCTCTGTTTTCATTGGAGAGAACATACCCTAATTTCCCTAATCTCAATGCATTTTTTTAATTGTGTTTTAGAGCCATTATCTTAATGTTCATTTTCAATAACGATAATCATGCAATCTAATATGTGATTCCACATGTTATAAAAAATAAGCACGGCACATATAAGATAACTAAAAAGTTACCTACTACAAAGCATATTTCTTTAAAATATATTAATAATGTATATTGATTTTTATTAAAATTAATAGTGTTAATATACTAAATAACTTTCACTAATGTAATATAATATTAAATAATTTTTAAAACATAGTATCATGAAATAAAATAATTTGTTTTTTTTGTGATAGTGAAAAGTTAGATAATAAAAATATTTTTTTAAATGTTATGTATATGTTTATATTAAAATTTTAAAATATTTGTAATAATATTGACATTTTTAATTTATTAATTCATTAAAAAAAAACTTCTCTAATTTTTTTAATGCAAATAAAATTCTAAAACAAACTATTCATTTCCTTGTCATTTTTTTAAAGTCTAATACACCAAAGTTTATCTCAGTAAATAGTAATAATCATCATGGTTGTCGTCATCAATATTCATATAATTAGTATAATCTTGAAATAGGTAACCAGAAGATTGAGGTGAATTGAGGATGCACATATAAGTTGAGTTGAGAAATAGGTTTTGTTATTTTCACTTGTATAGGATTGCAAATTAATGACTAAATATCTCATTTGTGGTTATTGGAGAAATTGACTAGTTATCATTGAAGATCTCATCCTTAGTTGCCTTCAATGAGCTAGGACTTGAATTCACTAGAGTAAAGTGCAACCTCTTTCTCTACCATCATCATCTACTTAAAGAAACAATAACATGACACTTGAGAGATTGATGCCTTTGTTTCTAGAAAATATGTGATGAAGAGGAATTTTTATAGTCAATAATGACATATACTACACCATGGAGAGTAAGGGAGGCAAGGGGCCATGTAGTCTCACTTTTTCTTAATTTGGTTTAATGATCAAAATATATGCATTTTCCATTTGTAACATGTTCAAATGGTAGTAAAGTAAAACATGACTTACTAACAAATATCATCTACCATGATCATTCAATACATATACAACAAGTAGCAAGTTGTCAGTGGGGAATGTGGCATCTATGCTTCCCTAAGTCAAATGACTCAATGCTTGCAACACACTCAAAACAACCCACTAACTCAACATTGCATTACATGGTATCTTATTTCAATTCTCCTTTTGTTTTGGACAACACTTTGCTTTGTTATATATATGAGGAACTAATAATTGAGCTACTCTACTTTATAGCCCTTGTTCAAATATGAGAGTCAGTTCATACCTTTCAAATATAAAAATCGGTTCAAACCTTTCAAAATTCAATAATTAAACAACAAAAAAACACTAACTATATAACCTTATTTTTATAAAATACACTTAATTAAAATAAAACATTTAATCATAAAATATAAATTTTTATATCAAAAAAATTAAACAACTCAACAACAATGCATTTGATTGTCATGACCGACATTATTGTGCCTACATAAATAAAACATGACATGGGATTTTTAAAAACAACAACGCACACATAGCATATTAACACCCCCAATGCCTATGATTCGTAAGCACAAACACAATAAGGTTGAATAAAAAAACTTTCCAAACCATTTTTATATTTTCTTTAATGTTTCTAACTATATAATTATTGATGCACACCATCCACGTACGACCACCTTATTGTGAGCCCACTATCTTACCAGATTTCTCGATTCCTTCTCTTTTTGTTAGTGGATTTGGTTTGTTTTCAAAATGTTCAAAATAATTGCATATTTTCATTTTTATAATATATGTGGTAACCATGCTAACCATGCTTTTTTATTTGACAAAATATTAAATAAATTATTTGTTACTTTGTACTTACATTTTTAACCAATTAAGATTTAAAATTTAGTTTAAATGTGGCCAATTTTTTTATATGTGGTGTATTTAAATTATTCAGCTCATATAAAAAGATGTGGTTCATAATTGGATGAGAAACTTATTTTATAGTCTAGTGCGATATGTAATGTTGTCTGTCCGTCATCAAAATTGAATTGAATTTTTTCCTATATTCGCCAAAATAAAAATTATGAAAAATTTAAATAACTATATAAAAAATTTAAATAATATTTACACATGAAGAAATTAAAGCTCTTTTAAATCATATTAAACCTCTTTTAAATCATATTAAACTTGTATTTAAAATAAATTGATGTAAATTTTATATAGTTCCAGGACACTATCCTTGCGGTCGCTATTGACCAGGAACACATCGATAAACATAGGTAAATGGATGGATTCTGGGAGACCTATTGATGTGGTTTATCATATAATAGACACTCCGAGAAGTTTTTTAATAAAATATCACGAGCATTTGATCTTCATGACATGCACTTATCGGCTAATGAAATGCACCAATTTATGGAGCATCAATGTATTATTGTTGTACAATGTACTAAATTAGATTGAGATATTTAGTTATAAAATATAGTTTTTTTTAATAATTAAAAACTCAACAAAACATTTTATCGTTATGACTCACATTGGTGTGCCTATATAAATATCACATGAGGTGTGATTTTTAAAAAGAAGTGGTATACACACGACATATTAGCACCCTAGTACCGATGGCTTTCAAGTGTGAAAAATATGATTGACTAAATAGATTACCAAATTGCAATTTTATTTTATATTTCTTTGAATGCTTCTAAGCACGGATCCTTATCATACATGTATGATCTTGTTTTGGTTGAATTGTAAGTGTGAAAAATATGATTGACTAAATAGATTACCAAACTGCAATTTTATTTTATATTTCTTTGAATGCTTCTAAGCATTGATCCTTATCATACATGTATGATCTTGTTTTGGTTGAATTGTGTTGCCAAATTCTTTGATTCTTTCTTTTCGTATGTGTTTTGTTTTGTTTTCAATATTTTCAAAATCACTATATATTTTTATCATTTTATTTATGTGGTAATTATGTCTTTTTGTTTTTTGGTTTTTTTTTTTTTTTTTTTGGAAAATCCAGGTGCATTAGCCTGAAGGGATCACATCCCACCGACCAAACTAGCAAAGCCTAATTATGAGTGTGTTGAAGAGAATTGACCCCATGACCTCCCATTGACAAGGTACTTCAGCAACGAGAATTCAATCAATTGAGCTAACCCTAAGGGCTACCATGCCTCCGTGATAGGAAAAAGACTAGCGAAAATGTTTGTTACTTCACCATTTACATTCTTAAAAGATTGAAATTTAGAATTAAGCTTAAATATGATTTTTCCTTTTTCATTTTAATTTTTTCCTCATTTTTGTGTTGTTCATTCGAAATATTTGGCTCACACTAGACAAATGTGGTGTACTTGGTAAACAAAAGTATTGTTTGTGGTGCTTTACAATATCATAACTCACAACAAATCCTATTTGTTATACAAACTCACCTTTAAGAAGAGTCTATCAGGTACCATCCTTACAAGCAGATGCATGGCATACATCCTGCCTACATGCATGATAAAGTGGAGCCATATTTTTCCAGCAACCTGCCCTAGTGGCCTTACCTAACTGACCTCATGTTCACCATTCACAGCTGTCCTCATACAAAACGTCACTGCTGCGACCATATCTATACCAATCGGAAATATTAAGTCTAATAAATCAACGTCACTTCACCATTCCCACCCTTTTCCTCGGCATGCTCTTGCTGCTCTTACTCTGACTCTTGTTTCATGTTTTTGATCATCAGACATTTGTCGCTTGTAATGTACATTTCTGATGTTTCATGTTTTCGATCATCAGACATTTGTCGCTTGTAATGTACATTTCTGATCGTCTCCCCGATTCCCCTAGTTTTCTTGGGGCACAAACTTTCCACCATTTTCCTCAGTCCACTCCTGTCGCTATTTCTTTGGTTGTTGTCACATGTTTCCGACAATTAGACATTGCATGTAATCAACATTTTAATTGATCGTCTCCCCAATTCACTGGGTTTTCTTCGTTAACAATTTTGTCTCATTTGAATGCTACTGCGAGTGGGTGTTTTTGAACGCATTGATTGCTGCAGCTCATGGGTGTTTTTGGATGCATTGCTGCAAGATATTTCTCTTCCATTGAGCTAAACCAAAATTCCATTGCATTTTTACTGATTTTAATGAGTTGGGAATTTTTCCTTGTATTTTTTTGTTTGTTTAACAAGTTGTGTGTGATTTTTCAGGTTTGAACTATGGCTTTAGCAGACACGATCTAGGGGCATCTAAGCTGTCAAATTCACCCTGGGATCACACCCGGCCAGGGCCACACCAATCCTTAGTTGACTGGATTATTTAGCATGACTCCTCCCCCTAACACATGGCACAACCACCCCAAAGAGGTTTGATCCTAGCTCGCCTTGCTGATGAGGCCCATCCTCAACCAGTTCTACTAGTGAGACTTGACAAGCATCTCTTCTTATATTTGCAGTGAGATTTATTTCATTAATGAGAGTATACACATGGAATGTGAAGGATTTACATGTCCCTGTGAATAATGAAATATTCTTATTTTTTTTTCAATCTATAGTTTTGTATGTGTAATTATTCATTTAAAAATTTGATCTATATGTGTAGTTCTTAAATCAAAACTTAGATCCATCAAGGGCTTCTTAATTTCTTTATACCAATACCCATATTTCATTTACAAGTAGTGTTTGAAAATTTTATATAGATTGTTAAAATAATAAATTGAAGCAATCACCAAGTCTATAGATGTACTCCATAGGTTAATCAGTAGACATTGTTATAGGGCAACGATAGTGCATAAAGCATCCTGGTATAGATAACAATATGTTACAGACGAATGACTAAGGACTCAAAATCATACAATTAGATATCATAATTCCTTGCCTGAATTGCAATTCCTAAATTTCTATGCCTTCCAGATATGGTAGACTTCAATCTTGTTTTAGTTACAAACAATCCTACCATTTATCATAACGATTACCAAGCCATCGAGAGCTCAAAAATTTATTGGTATTATTCTTGATATATAATATATCAAAAGTCTCTGTTACAATATAGCAGAAAATTGGGACAAAATCTGCAAAAACATGGGAGAAAATTAAGATCTAATTCATGTTTATTTAGGCATGACCCTTAGCAAGGCCCAAATATATAAGCTTGAGGTATGATGCAACGAGAGGCTTGAATGCACTTGGAGTATCGAATATGTTCGTGGCCCAAATAAACTGGATCTTATAAACCTCGTTTGGGGTAGAATACGCCAAGAGGCTTGAATGGTTTCAAGATCTAAATGGTCCCAAATATGTGGAGGATGGGTCCCATGTTGAACAAATTTGTTAGGGATTTTGAGACAAATTCGTGACTTGTAGTTTAAGAAGGGTTGAATTGTCAAACACTCACATGAATATATATTTTTTATTTAATTTTCCAATTCAATCATTAAAATAATTTGTGAAGGAATAGTTTATAAACCTGCATTAACCTAAGTCTTGAACAAAATAAAGTAAACTAGCAGCAAGTAGAGGAGATAAAGTTAAAGAAATGAGGGGGGATGATGAAATTATAAATGGAAATGTCTTGTTATAAATGTTCATTGTTTCAATAAATTTCCTCAAGGTTCCTTATGTAATTCTCATGGTTATGCCATGAGTACTCATGGTTCGACGACCAATTCCTAATTATACTAATGTTGCTATGGTTCCTTCACCTGCAAATGCATTAGTTGTGGTTCCATCACCAATTGTACTCGGTGTTCCACCACCCCATTTGTGGTTCGAAGAAATTTTCTCAAGGTTCCACTAACATTATTCACTATTCCACCACCAAAATGTTCATGGTTCCACCCTCTTCAATGCTCCTCTCATGGTTCCATTCCTAAATGTTTATTTTTCCAATAACTCTGCTCAAGGTTCCATATGCAATGCTCATAGTTCTGCTAAGAGTACTCATGGTTCCACCACAAATTCACAGTTCCATGAAAATTGCTTGAGATTCCTTCACCTCCAAATACATTAGTTGTAATTCCACTGAAATTCTTATCCATTATATAGACTCTCCTTAAATGTGAGCTGTGAACTCATGGTTCCACTACTCATGATTCTGCCAATGATATGCCAAGGTTCCATGAACATGAGCATTGCAAGAGGAACCTTGAAGTACCTTTGGTGGAACCATGAGCACAAGGGATTGTACCCGACAACTCGCATTTAAGGTGAGTTGTATAATGTATAGGTAGTGTTGTGGTTCCACCACCAATTCACGGTTCCAACATATTTGGTCAATTGTCCACCGACATTATTCACTGTTTTACCACCAAAATGTTCATGGTTCCACCCTCTTCAATGCTCCTCTCATGGTTTAGTTCCAAAATGTTCATTGTTCCAATAACTCTGCTCAAGTTTCCATATGCACTGCTCATGGTTCCACTACCAATTCATGGTTTCGATAATGTTGTTCGAGGTGCCTTAAGCCACATGTAATTTTATATGCATAGTCCATTTACATTATTCATTGTTACACCAAAAAAATGTTCGTGGTTCCATTCCCAAATGTTCATTGGTCCAATAAATTTTCTCAAGGTTCCATATGCAGGACTCATGGTTCCACTACCAAATCACGTTTCCACTAACTTTCTTCAAGGTGCCTTAAACCACCTGTGGTTCTATATGCATTGCTCATCCACATTATTCATTGTTCCACCAGCAATATGATCATCATTCCACCCTCTTAAATTCTCTTCTCATGGTTCCATTCTCAAATGTTTGTTGCATATATTCTTCCTCACAAGTGGTCAACTAGAGAAATAACTCATGGTTGTGTACTAATAACTATAGTTCAATATTTGGTAAATGCTTCCTTAGAGGACCTAGCTGATTCAGACGAAAGAGAATTGGACTAAGGGGACGAGCTACTACTCAACACTGAAAATATGGAGGAAGATGGAGAAAACATCTATATATCGAAGAACAAAGAGTTAAACGATAATGAAAACGAAGAGTTGAAAAATAATTAGAATGTGAACAATGAAGATGCAGAATCTTTAGAATTAGATAGTGATAAGGAAGAAAAAAAAACATGGTAGATGATCAACATTGGATTGGATGGCCTAAAGGCCACTATTTTTATGGGTTCCCTACATTGTTTACTGAAACACCCAGAAAAGTTACTAACCAAGTATGATCATGATAAGACAATTATGGCTAAGGACCACATTGTCAATTTTTATTTGTAGTTAAGAATGTTAGGAGTCCTTTATGACAATGTACCCTATAGATTATTCTCGTACACACTCGAGAATATGGCATCGATGTGGTATCAAAACCTTCCGACCAATTCAATCCATAATTGGAGGGAGTTCAAGAAGCTCATTTTGGAAAAAGTTACCGATGATAAGACCCCCGCCTTGTTATTGAAAGAACTCAACAATCTTAATATGGGGAACAAGAAGAAAGTTAAAGACTTTAATCAAAGTTTCACTACTATATTAAATTAGTTCCCCATGGATGTGAAACCATGCGATTCCATTATGAAGGACTATTATACCTCAACCTTGCCTACCAACATTTCCATGTTTATTAGAAGAGCTACTAAAGGAACATTGACATTTTTTTTTTACTAAACCATAGATATTGAAAAGGATTCAAAGAAATTGGATTTATTTCTAATCGAGAAGACTTAATGGGCACTGGTAAGATGCCCCAAACTTCCTCTGCTAAATCTATGGATACATATTATTTTGATATGGAGAGTTTGACCAAATCTTTGAAGCAGTTGAAAAACGAAGTATCTAATTTAAAGAGGAAGAATAGTGAGGTCTCTTCTAGTAACAAATCTTTTAGGCCCTTTTTTAAGAGAAACAATAATCAACTGGATCAATCTTCACAAAACTCCAATGTGACTTTAAATGTCGATGTAGTGGGTATGGACAACTTTTATACATTCCATCAGGAAACACATGTAGGAATTTATAGGGTAAGTTCCTCAGAGATAACACCAGAGGGCACCGCTCACAAACAAATCAAAGATCAATACACCAATATTATTGACATGGTTAAAACCCTCAAAGCGGGAAACAGTCCACAGTCTGAGCCAACACGACCACTTCAGGCAATTTATTAATAAAATAATGAAAATTTACATAAGCTTCTCTCATGAAAATTCACCTTACAAATGACCCTCCATGCTCTTTAAATAGAGATCATGGACCAATCGGGTGTTAAGCCACGGATCAAGTGTCGGTAATACTGAGGAGAGAATGAACCGTTGGATCACTTCATGTTTAGAACATATTGTGACCATCAGATTGTAAGTTACATAATTACATAGTAAAGAAACACACTTTACCTAACTCTATAATAGACCAAGTTATACTTAACTAATTCGTATGTGTCGGAATATCCTAACATCCCCCCTTAAGAAGAACTTGGGATATTATTGAAGGATGTACAAATATGACACAATAGGAGAAGGAAGGAGGCATTAGAGCCTATCCCCCCTTAGTGACAACTTCTTGAAATCCAACCATAAATCAAAGTTTAGTAAACTTCGCCTTTGTGAGAGACTTTGTAAAGATGTCTACAACTTGATCATCGGTTGAAAAATATTGCACTTCAAGAACATGGTCATGAATGAGCTTTCTGATGAAGTGCATGTGTAGTTCAATGTATTTTTTGCACTGATGTTGGACTGGATCTTTGCATAATTGGATGACACTTTGATTATCACACCAAAGTGTGGTCGGATGTTGTTGCTGAAAGCCAAACTTTGATAGGATCTGACGAAGCCACAGCGTTTCCTTACTAGCTTCTACGACGCCACGATACTCTGCTTCTACTGAAGAAAGAGAAACACAACTTTTTTTCTTATAAACCCATGTAATAGGTCCAGAACCAAGAGTGAAGACATAACCTATAGTAGACTTCCAATCATCAGGGTCACCAACCCAATCGGAATCAGTGAAACCAACCAATAGAGGAGATGCTTCTGCACTGTAATGAATCCCAAAATGAACTATACCTCGAACATAACAAAGTATTCTTTTAGATTCTTTCCAATGAATTTCATGTGGGTTTTTCATAAAACGAGAAATAAGGCCAACAACAAAGGAAAGGTCAGGACGAGTATGGGTCAGATACAAAAGTTTTCCTACAAGCTGATGGTATAAGGTAGCATCAACTTCAGGGGAAGTATAAGTGACTGAAATTTTGGCTCCAAACTGAAAGGGAGAAGGGGCTGGCTTACAGTCTTCCATGTGAAAGTGGCGTAGAAGATCACAGGCATATTTGGACTGGGAAAGGGAAATACCTTCCTTGGATTGGAAGACTTGAAGACCAAGAAAATAATGCAAGTGTCCTAAGTTTGTCATTTCAAACTACTTTTTAAGGCCGACCTTCACATGGTTTATAAGGTTGGGATCACTACCAGTAAGGATAAGATCATCAACATAAAGAACAAGAATGATAAGAGACTTACCCACTTTCTTGGTGTAGACAGTATTGTCAGAATGACACCTAGAAAAGCCATTATCTAAAAGAAAGTTATCCATTTTGGCATACCAAGTCCAAGGGGCTTGCTTGAGACCATAAAGGAATTTCTTAAGCCGACATACAAGGATGGAGTTTTTTTGTATATAGCCAGGATATTTTTCCATATATATTTCTTCATGCAAGTCCCCATTCAAGAAGGCAGATTTAACATCCATCTGATGGACTTCCCATTTGAAAGAGGCAGCAAGGGAAAGAAAAAGGCGGATAGAGTTCATTTTGGCAACAAGGGAGAAGGTTTCAGTATAGTCAATGCCTTCAACTTGTGAAAAACCCTTAACAACAAGACGAGCTTTATGTTTATCAACTTTTCCATTTGGTCCAAACTTGGTTCTATAAACCCATTTGCATCTAAAAAGTTTTCGTCCTGTTGGAAGAGGAACAAGATCCCATGTATCATTTGCCAATACTGAATGATATTCTTCATTCATAGCTGCATCCCAATCTGGATGGCCTGAAGGTTCTGAAAAGGTGTGAGGATCATAATTCGCTGAAGCTTGAGCCAGTAAAGAAGAGGCTCTATCAAAATAAGAACGTGTACGTCACTAATATGTAGGATCACCTGCAAGATCAACTGCTGCACCTTGAGTAGCACAGACCCATTTTGGAAGCTGAGCTGCTAAAGGAGGATCCTGAGAAGGTGTGGGAGGATTATCATCCTTGCTGTCATCATCTGAAGAGGAAATATTTTTAGAAGTAGACGGGATAGAGAGGTAGCACATTCCCCGAACTAGGCTCGTAGGCCGATATATTTTCAGCAAACTTTACATCTCTTCTAATGATAACATTTTTGGACTTAAGTGGAATAAGTCTATATCCTTTGACATCTTTAGAATATCCAAAAAAAATACATTTTTCACTCTTAGGTTCTGTTGAGGCCTCGAAAATCGCTGCCACAACAAAGGGGAAACCACCCGGTCCGGACCTTAGTGCAGCTCGTTTTCCGTTTGGAATAGTGGTTCCGACTGGGGATAATGGGACCAGTTTCCCAAGAATTATAAGTGAACGGGATGGATGAGTGACTTATGACATAAGATGGTAATAAGCGGACAGCTAAACTATAAACAAAATGTAATAACTATAATCGGATCCCGGGATTTATCACTTTGCAAAGCGTAGCGTTTGATGATCTGTGCTTTAAGGCAGGCATGTAGATGACTCTAACACTTTAAGCATAGATGTTTAAACCATTTAAACATTGCTCTGCATAATTAGTTATGCAGAGCGATTGGAGCCAATTACTACACTTAATCATACATATCATTGATACATGCATGGGTGAAAGAGATAACAAATCATCAAAACATTCAATAGTGAAACGAAATGAAGATTCGCTGTTATATCGCATACATGCATTCAACAATAGCAAAGATAATAACACAGTAATTCATATAATAAGAAAGAACACAGATACAGATAATAGTACCATGTAAGCTGCTCGATCAATCCAGTATATTAATCACTATGTCGCAGTCCTTCCTTCAAATCAGAAAGCATTCCAAACAACAGACAGTCGTGCGCAATTGTGTAAAACAGCCTTCTAATCAAAATTCAGAACCGTTGGTCGAGTTTCACAAAAGAATATAGACTAAAGCACAATAGTGCAAACTTCAGCCTTTTAAGTCTATTACAAAATTTTACGACCCTTTCCAAAACAATGAAAGGGTCTATAAATACTATACTAATCTAAATATCTAAACAACTGAAAAGCTATTAAATTGGCATCAATAAATGTTTGTTCCATCTTTCTTGGCAATCTGGCAATTGGCGGCAATGCTTCATTCGGTGGGTTCTTTGCCTTTACTCCTTAGCTGACATATCGCCAGCATTGGCTCTACTTCTGGTGGAGTGTTGAGACGCGAAGTTAGCTGGGCATCATATGTAGCATCTTGAATGTCGGGGATCAAGCATCCGAGGGCATCTGTTAAACACTTGAGAGCAGACCTTTGAGTATGTGGCTTGATTAGAAAGAGCCAATATGCATCAGAGGTTAAAGTATTTACTCCGGTAATTAACTTCCTCTGTTCCTCCAAGTCATGATAACTTGATTCTTCAAGCATACCTGCTGTTGTTATGCTTCCAGGTGTGCACTTGGAGATCATGTTCGCCAAATAAAGTGTATCATTGACTAGGTCGATCATATTGCTAGCAATTATTTTACACCAGGAAGCCGCCCTTTCTGCTTTCATTACCTGAGTGTTCCATTCCGTGAAGAGGATGTCTTTGTACGCTTCATGGATTCGGGACAAATTCGCCGCTTTCCCTTCGTCAGTGTCTTGCCACTCAATATAATTGGATATGGCTTCTTCGGCCTGATCTAGCTCATTCCTGGCCTTCTCTATTTGCTCACACACTGTTGTAGATATTTCGCATAATGGCTCAGCCTTAGCAAGTTGTTGACATAGAAGTCTGATCTGAGACAGTAATGCGCCATTTATTTGAGTTGCTTCTGCTCTGAAAACTTTCAAATTTTGTGTGCTCTTGATACCTTCGAGCTGTGCTGATAGTTGAGCTATTCGCTCATCTTTCGATTTCATCATCAGCTCATTTGATGCTTTTAACTGTGACAATGCCTCCGACAATTCTTTTGCCTTCTGAGTTTCACTTTGGTCTATCCTTTGTCTTTCAATTTGCAGTTGCTGGGTTAGCAAATTGTTTTCTTGCTGTTGAGCCAGCAACTGCTCTTCCACCTGTGCTGCTTTGTTTTTCGCTTCAATTACCTCTGCCTGTAATGCATATATTTCATGGTCCTTAGTCTTCAACAGAAGACTTACCTCCGATGCTTTGTCGATAGTTGCTGCAGAATAAGCTCCCGCGAATTGCGACAGCTTTGTTAGATCATCGGAGGGATCCAAATCCTCCTTCCAGACCATATTGCTCGTGACTGTTTGCTCAGGAAAGATAGAAGGTTGATCAAGCCTTCGTCTTTTCTTAGAGCGCTTGATAACGGCTCTATGCTTTGGGCTGTAGAAAATATCCAGGGGAGGAATTTCTTCCACCTGGAGAACAATTTGATCGGAAGGGTCATTATTGATTATCTCGACATCCTGTGAAATGGGTGAGTCGCTGGTTCCTCCTAGAACCTGAGAAGAAGTGGTATCGGGCGCATCGCTTGTTTTAGAGGAGCCTTTGTCTTTGGAGCCTTCCTTACCACTGATAATGGAATCGAATTGGTTCCATTGTTTAATCAATTCAGGATCGATGGAGGTTTGCTTATGTTGCTCTGTATGGGCTTTGCTCCGTTCTTTTTCTTGTTCTAACTTCTGCTGTTCTTCAAGTGCTTTTCGCTGTTGCTCCTCTTGCATTTTCTGCTGCTGCTCCTCCAATTCCTTTTTCTGCCTATCTGCCATTTCTTTCTTTAGTTTCTCTTCTTCCTTCTTCTTCCTCTGCTCTTGATCCTTCTGTGCCTTTTGCTGTCTTTCTATCTGCTCCTTTTTCTGTCTCTCTGCTTGCTCTTTTCTTTGCTTCTCAGTCTACAGCTTCTTCTGCCTTTCCTCCTGTTGTTTATCATGTTCTTCAGTTGTAACAGGCGGTGGATGTATCTGTTGCCGACCAGGCTCGCTTGAGGAAGACGCTGGGGTTGTGGATAATAAATCTAGAGGCAGAGTTTGCAACCTCTGCTCCCTAAGTTTATTAAACTCTGTCAATGCCTCATCATTGTATTTCATTATTGCAAGCTGTTTGGCTTGGCTTATTGTCTCGGTACCTACGAACAGGTCATCAAACATATCCTCTTGATGATCAACTTTCGTCAATTTTGCTTGTTCTAGGGCAGTGTAGGCAGTTTGCTTTGGATCATAGAGTCTGTTTGGGATAGTGGCCAGGGATAAAGCTTGGAGTTTTGTTGCTTCTTTTTCTGCATGCTTGTAATTAAGCAGAGTAAAAACCCCAATTCTTAAAGGAAAAGAGGGCCAACCTTTCTTCTTCTCTTCTTTGAGAGTTTGTGTGACACTCTCGGCCATAATCTGGTAGCAGATTTCCCGAGCTAACAGCTTGTCTGGGATATATAAAGGGAGGACATGTGGCCTAGCCTTACTCCCAAAAACTCTGATATAGGTGAAATACTCCTCCCCGAACCAACTTGCTACGGCTGGTAAGTCAAAAGAAGCTTCATAGGAAATTCTGGAAATGGGTCTGTCATAAATAGAATAGTAAATGGGCACCATGAAACCATTACAAATTTGGTACAAATGGTCCTTGTAAGAGGACTTCCACAATTTCTGATGGTATAAATGAATGGGTGTTGGATCTTGGGTGGTCCATCTCCAACCAAGGACAGGAAACTCAGAATTAAGACACAGGGTATCCATAATGTAAGCAGAATAATAAAATGGCGGGATTTTCCTTTCGGTGACTATAGTTTTGGCTCTAAATTCACGAACAGCTACGACCAACTTATCAGAAAGAATAGTGGCCCAATCCATGATTATAGCATTGATAGCCGCTTCCATTAGGGGAACCATGTCAATATTGATATTAACAGAGTCATGTAATCCCCACAATCTACACATCATAATCCCCGCATAGCAATAGGGAGAAGCCAAAGAAACGTTGGAGTACTTACCCGAACTTTCATGCTTGTGCTTGGCTGGGTTCTGCCTCCAATCTCGGAGGGGTTCAGATGGTGATTCATTTTCTTTTGCGAATTTCTCCACGAAGGCTCTGTTGTAGACTAGCTCCGGTTCAGGCAGATGATACATTCGCCTCAGGTCATCAGGCTTGAATGACCCGAAAATCCTTCCGTCCCTTGTATGGAAAGTTCTATCAGTGATAGGGATTTCTTCAATTGCCCAGCGCACCACATCTGTGTAAGGGAGAACCTACTCTCTGGCCGCTATTCTGTGTAAAAAGGAGTCGGCCAAGTCTTTGAGCGTTGCATCAGATTTCCTTAGTACATCAACACTAGCTGTTCTCACTGTCACTTTTGGTTGCTCGGCCTCCAACAGATTATATGTGCCCTGCCATGTGGTCCTAGCAAGACCAGTGCACGTAGTGTCCGAGATTAAGCCTTTCTTCGAAATTGAAGCAGCTTGACCTGCAACAAGTGTTGTAGTAGAACCAGAACTCCTCTTATTTTTCTTCCCCATCATGTTCAGGCTTTTCTCAACAAACGAACTCTACACAAGTGCAAGAGAAATCGTAACACAAGAAATAATGAAGACAAAGCATAATGGGAAAGATATATATCACTTGAAGCGTGGCGATATTAATTTTCAAAAGGTGGCTGCGGATCCAATTACTGGTAAGAGATCGCATATGCATTAATGGTGTTTTTAAGGCCTACTACCCATTAAATGACCTTTACACTGTTATTCAGTTGAATGACCTTCTAACGCATGCAACAGATATGATAATGCCTTAGACGCAAGTATTCGTTAATCGAAGGGGCAAAGTTATTAAATACGCATGCATTACCTTATCCCTGCATTTAACGGCATTTTGAAATCTGCGCTTTATCAACCGGTTTTAAATATAACTTTAAAGCTGAAAGCAATCGCTTTTTGAAAATGCCGATTACCGATGAACAATGTTGCATCGCATGGGGGAAAGAGTTACACTATCGTTCGAAAGCAGCCCTGGCGAACGCCGATTGCGATATCGCATCGGACTAGCATGTGAACAAATTACCAGATGCATATTAAGTGATTTGCCGACTTCCGATAGCGATATCGCATCGCATCGGGGAAAGACCTGAGCGCCTTATAAGAGTGCATAGGATACCGCCGACGGTCGATAGCGATATCACATCGGGTCGAGGTTTAAAACTTAAAGCGTTTTCCCACAAGAGGCAGTGCCGATAGCCGATCGCCGATATAGCGTCGCATCGGGGTATAAGATATGTGCTCTTTTTTGTGTATGCATTGAATACCGCCGATCACCGATAGCGATATCGCATCGGCAAAGACCGAAGTGCTGTTTAAATGTATCTCTCTTGTCATTGCGATATGCGATCTTGCGATCGCTTTATCGCAATAACAAAAGATTGTTTTATTTTGGAAACATTGTTTATTCGAAAAAAAGGCTTCAATTCACAAACACATTTGATTATCATATCCTTTTCGAACAAAATCATTAATGCCAATTAATTTTTTTAAAAGGGACCCATTTCATATGTTGATTGTTTATGAATACAGATGATATGAAATGGGGGCTTGTTGTAGAGCACAACAGGTTCTAAAGCTTTATGTTTCTCATCTAGAATATGGGCCCATGCTTCATTTCCAAAAACATGAAAGTGACTTACATCTGGTTTAATTGAGCTCCATGCTTCTTCTGGAGTGATATTCTTTAAAACCTTAGTAGGAGTGCAATTTACTATGTAATTTTCACAGTTAATTGCTTTTGCCCAAAAATTAAGACTAAGTCCTTTAGATTGAAGCATACAATTAGCCATTTTCTTTAAGGTGCGATTCTTCCTTTCAGCTACACCATTTTGTTGTGGAGTATATGGAATAGTATGTTGCATTTGAATTCCATGCTCAGTGAAAAAGTTGATGAATTTGTTGTTAACATATTCTCCGCCATTATCAGATCTTAGCTTAAGTATTTGATGTCCAGATTGTTTCTCAACAAAGGCCTTGAAGGCCAAGAACATGTTAAAGACTTCACTCTTGAGTTTTAAGAAGTATACCCAAGTGCATCTGGAGAAATCATCAATGAAAGTTAAGAAATAATTGTAACCAGAGAATGAAACAACTGGAAGTGGACCACATAAATCACTATGCACAAGCTATAAAGGGGCTGAGGCGTGCCAAGAGACACGATTTCCAAAACTATCCCGATGATGTTTTCTGAGTACACATCCAGAACAAACACCATCTCTGCAAGATACCATAGGGAGACCTGTCACCATATTTTCTTTACATATATTTTGAAGGGAGCGATAGTTTAAGTGGCCAAATCGCTCATGCCAAAGTTTGCTCACTTCATCATTATGAGCAACAAATAATGAGGGAAGAGTTGACGACCCAAAGTTGTTAAACTTATACAACCTTGTAGAATCATCATCAATGCCAGTAGCTAAAATTTGTCTAGGATCTATTAGGTCCTTAATTACAACATCATGAGGAGAAAATTCAACGATTTTACCTTCACCTGAATGAGTTATCTGATATATAGATAGAAGGTTGCACGATAAGGTTGGAACACATAATACATCATTAAATTGACCATTGTCTAGATGAACAGTTCCAGTCCCTACAACACTAAGAGATCTATCATCACCAACATATATATTTTGGTGTTACAATCATTTAAAGAAGAAAACATGGCCTTGTTTTTGGCCATGTGATAAGAAGCTCTAGAATCAATGAGCCACTCATGAGAATGAGAAGAAGAACATACATTTAGTGCATAACCAAACCGAGATGCTTGACAGCCGCTTGCAGAAAGTGCTATTCCTAAAGATGAAGTTGAAGTTGAAGAGTGCTCCAAATGGATGTTATGCTTCTTCATTGCTGCTTCCAAGGCTTCCATCTTCTTAAAGCATTTGGATTCTATGTGGCCATATCGATTACAAAGTTGCAATGTCTATCAGTTTTCTTCCCTTTGTTTTTATTTGCCTTATCATTTTGTTGAAATGAGTTTTCATTTTGAGACTGAAATTTCTTAGGACCCTTGTTTGGTTTAGGACCATTCCTTTTAGGATATTGCTTCTTAGGATTCTTTTGTTAGAAAATTATATATTACAGAGCAATTGAACACATAAAATATTGCAGAAATATAAAAAAATAAAATGCATAAAACAAGAGAGACACAGATATACGTGGTTCACCCAGTTTGAGCTACATCCACGGAGAAACAGCCAGTACTTGCTTTTATATTATCTAGAAAATTTAAGAGATACAACCTACAACAGATCCGATTCAGTTCCCTCTTCGCTCTCAATCTCCTCTCCCTCACTCAGAATACAGATCTACATAGATGCAATACAAATCCCTCATATATAGCGAGCGGGTGCCTTCTAGGTCAAAAAACCCTAAAAAAAACATAACATCTACAGTCAAATATCTGCCTGATGAACAATCCAGATTGACTACAAAATTACAACATTTTACAAGGCAATTTTACATCTATTTTTAGCTTCAGGGGCACTGCCCCCGATCCCCTCGCCGGGGGGGCTCCCAAAGGTCACAGCCACCCCCCCTGGACCCCCCCTGTAGCGTATATTTTACGGGTAGTGTTTCCGCCCCATTATGAACTGGGGTCCAATGCGATGATACCTTTGAATACATAAGATAATCAAGCTCCACACCCAACAATCTCCCACTTGGAGACTGATTATAGCAACTCCACCGCTGCTTCATTTGTTGGACAATGACTCCACTTTGGACCTGGCTGTTTCTCATCTTCTTCATCATACTTGAAGACCAATTGAAACTGAGTAGACTCTCAGTTTCTCCTTGGTTACAACTTTTGTTAACATATCTGCAGGATTCTGGCTAGTGTGTATCTTTTCCATATTGAACTGTCCATCTTCCAATGCTGGCCGTATGAAATGGTACTTGAGCTATATATGTTTAGGCTTGGAATGAAATGTAGAGTTCTTTGCAAGATGTATGGCACTCTGGCTGTCACTGTATAACCTGCCCAACTCCTGCTTCTTACCTAATTCATTTAGAAAAATTTGTAACCAAATCATTTCTTTACTAGCCTCTATAGTAGCAACATACTCTGCTTCTGTTGTTGAGAGTGCAACAACACTTTGCAGTTTTGAGACCCAACTGACAGCTATTCCACCTACAATAAACACATACCCTGTGGTGCTCCTCCTGTTATCTCTATCACCTGCCATGTCTTCATCAACATATCCTTGTAGAGCAATGTTTTAACCACCAAAGAATAATGCTTGATTTGTGCTATCTCTCAAATACCTGAGAATCCAATTTATTTCCATTCAATGTTCTTTTCCTGGATTGTTCATGTACCTGCTTACAACTCCCACTGCATGTGCAATATCAGGACTTGTGCAGACCATTGCATACATTAAGCTTCCAACTACTGATTCATATGGAACTTTAGACATATCAACCATTTCTTCATGAGTCTTGGGACACATTTCCTTACTTAGTTTGAAATGACTAGCCAAAGGTATACTAACTAGTTTTGCATTCTACATATTAAACCTTTTCAACACCTTTTGTATGTACTCACTCTGAGACAATGTTAATTTGTGATTCTTCCTGTCTCTAGTTATTCTTATACCAAGGATATGTTTTGTAGCACCCAAATCCTTCATTGCAAACGAGTTTGCCAATTTTCTTTCAAGCAGATTTATTTCCTACATGTTAGAACCTACAACAAGCATGTCATCTACATACAATAACAATATAATATAGCTGCCATCATTTTTCCTTTTGAGATAAACACAATGATCGGAGTGACATCTAGTATAACCTCGTTTAGACATAAACCTATCAAATTTTAGATACCACTGCCTTGGAGCCTGTTTTAAGCCATACAAGCTCTTCTTCAACCTGCACACTAGTTTCTCCTTTCCTTTTACATCATATCCTTGTGGTTGCTGCATATATATCTCTTCCTCCAAATCCCCATTGAGAAAAGTTGTCTTTACATCTAACTGCTCAAGATTCAAATCTTCAGTTTCTACTAGACTTAATATAGTTCTAATTGAAGTCATTTTAACAACAGGAGAAAATATCTCATCAAAGTCTATACATTTTTTTTGTGCAAACCCCTTCACCACAAGTCTAGCTTTATACCTTTGTCTACCTCCATCTTCTTCCTTCAACCTGTAAACCCATTTATTCTACAATGCTGTTTTACCTGCAGGCAACCTGCCTAAGTCCCAAGTCTGAATATGTGCTAAGGAGTCCATCTCTTCTTTCATGGCTTGCTCCCACTTCTCCCTGATTTCTACCTGTACTACTTCTTCATAACATTCTGGTTCACCAGAATCAATCAACAATACATAATATAATGAAGGAGAGTATCGTTCAGGGGGTCTACTTATCCTGGTAGATCTTCTAACACCACTTTCATGTGTTTGAGGTATTGTTGATGCTGTGGTTGTTCTTCTGGTTATTGATCATTATGATTTTCAGGCACTATCACTTTTTCTGTGATCTCTTCAAGCACTGTGTATTCTCTGTTTTTTTTTTCTTGTTTATTTTCCTGCAGCTGATCCTTATACAAAACCTTTTCATTGAATATGACATCTCTTCTCCTAATGATTTTGTGTTTTTCATAATCATAAAAGCGATAACCAAAATCATTTACACCATATCCAATAAAGGTACATTTCTTTGATTTTGCCTCAAGCTTTGTTCTATTTTCTTTATTAATGTGGACAAAGGCTTCACAACCAAAAGTCTTTAAAAAGGAGTAGTTTACCTTTTTACCTATCCATGCCTCCTCTGGAATACCACCATCCAAGGAACTTGAAGGCCCTCTGTTTATTAGATAAATAACAGTATCTACAACATCTACCCAAAATTGTAAAGGAAATCCTGCATGCAATCTCATGCACCTTGCACTCTCCATGATTGTCCCATTCATCCTTTCTGACACACCATTTTGTTGTGGTGTTCTTGGAATTGTCTTCTTTATATGAATTCCACTTTCTGAACAATACCTATCAAACTCTTTGCTGCAATATTCACCTTCATTGTCTGATCTAAGACACTTCAACCTTTTTCCTGTCTCATTTTCAACCAAAGCTTTCCATTTATTGAAAGTATCAAATACATCCGATTTATTTTGAATACAATAAATCCAGGTTTTTCTAGTTGCATCATCAATAAAAGTAACATAACAATGAGAACCACCAAGAGATGATACCGGAGTAGGTCCCCATACATCTGTATGCACAAGATGTAATTTTTCACTACTTTTCTTTCCCAACTTTGAGAAATATGACTCTCTTTTGTTTTCCACAAACACAATTTTCACAGAATTCCAAATCAACATGCTTCAAACTTGGCAACAAATTCCTTGAGTGAAGGATCTACATTCCCTTCTCACTCATGTGCCCAAGCCTATGATGCCACAATGTTGTATCTTCTCATGTAGAGGTTAAAGCATTAACAGAATTAGAAATATCATTGCATAAATACAATGTACCAACCTTTTCTCCTTTTGCTATTACCAGGGATGCTTTAGTGACCTTCCAGGTTTTATCTGTAAAAGTAGTCACACATCCTTCACCTCCCAACCGCCCTGTTGAAATAAGATTTTTCTTCAGATCTGGAACATGCTTTACCTCCTTCAATAGCCATTGATTTCCATTCTGCTGTTTTATGAAAACTGTACCCATTACAATGATTTTACAAGGTTTATCATCACCCAATCGAACCTGTCCAAAATCTCCTTGAACATAATCATGAAAATGTTTCCTATCAGGTGTGGCATGGAATGAGGCCTATGAATCTACCACCCAAGCATCAATAATATTTTTTAAAGAAAGAATCAAAGCATCTTGCAACATATCACTTGTCACATTCGCTTCATGATTATTTTCTTGCTGCGAGTCTCCTTTTTTTCCCTTCCAAGACTTGTAGTATTTCTTCAGGTGTCCTTTCTTCCCGCATTTCCAGCACACTATCCCTGATCTGGACTTGGATTTGCCTTTTATTGACCTACTGCGATATCCAGGGCTCTTTCCTCTTTCCATTTTTCTTCCCCTAATCTCTGCAGTCAAAGCATTACCTGATGTCTCATTGGAGCTTTTCCATCACATTTCCTCGCTAAGGATTTCAATGACAACATCATCAAACTTTAAAGTACTAGATCCAGAGACAGAGTTACTAATGGCGATAAATAAACCATTCCAACTTTTTGGCAATGAGCACAGAAATAACAGAGCCCTGACTTCATCATCAAAATTTACCCCTACAGAACTTAGCTGACTAGTAACTGTATCAAATTCATTTAAATGATTAGCAACAGATACACCTTCTGATATCTTCATATTAAATAAATGCTCCATAAGAAATACCTTATTTGAGGCCAAGGGTTTTTCATATAGTTTGACCAATGTCGACATTAAACCCTCTGTTGTCATTTCCTTTGAAATATTAAATGATACGGACGCCACTAGGCACAACCGTATTGTTCCAAGTGCTTTTCTGTAGAGAATATCCCATTCTATGTCTATCATACTCGTCGGCTTCTTTGCCTTTCTGCTGAATGGTTGGTATAGATATCTCCGATACAGATAATCTTCCATCTGCATCTTCCACAGCTGGTAGTTTTGGCCATTAAAGTTTTCGACCCTAAACCTACCATCTTGCACCATTTCTCCCACTCGAACCAAGAACCATTCTCTCCAACGAGTTTATAAGCCAAATAGACCTTCGACTCTGATACCAGTTGTTAGAAAATTATATATTACAAAGCAATGAAACAGATAAAATATTGCAGAAATATAAACATAGAAAACACATAAAACAAGAAAGACATAAAACATGGTTCACCTAGTTTGGGCTACGTCCACGGAGAAATAGCCAGTCCTTCCTTTTATATTATCCAGCAAACTCAATAGATACAACCTACAATAGATCCACTATAATTCCCTCTTCACTCTCAATCTCCTCTCTCTTCCTCACTCATAATATAGATCTACATAGATGTAATACAATTCCCTCATATATAGTGAGGGGGTGCCTTCTAGGGAAAAAAATCCTAAATTAAACATAACATCTACCGTCAGATCTCCGCCAAATGAACGACCCAGATTGACTACGAAATTACAAAATTTTACAAGGAAATTTTACATCTATTTTTAGTTTCGGGGGCGCTGCTCCCAATCCCCCTGCCATGGGGGGGCTCCCAAAGGTCGAAGCCGCCCCCCCTGGACCCCCTACATCGTATATTTTACGGGTGGTGTTGCCACCCCATTACGAACTTGGGTCCAATGCGACGATACCTTTGAATACAGAAGAAAATCAGACTTCACACCCAACATTTTTGAATTTGGATATTGTTGGGTGGCTAAGGCTTTCTTAGAAGAGTTTCCAAGATTAAGAAGATGAAGATGTAAGAGTTTTTCTTGTTCTCTTATTAAAGAATCACAAAAGGCATCAAAAGAAGGGGACTTGTAGTCTTGTCCTTGAGAAATAAAGGCTTATCTAGTAGAATGGAATGATCTAGGTGGATGTTGGTGACCACCCACCTATCCCACTTGGACCCCCACAACTGTCTCTTTGAATTTTTTAGTTTCCGTAATTGTAACACAATTTACTATTTTTAGCAGTTTTTCGGGTCCTGAACTTCTGGAGCCGTTTGGAGGCCCTAAACGACATTTTTTGGGAAATCTGAGAGCAACATGGGGCCATGGACCGATGTTTCTCTTCCCAAAGTTGTAGTGCTCATATAGATCTTTCTAACGAGTTATTATGCGCATCAAACGAAGATCGGGTGCCAAAGTTATGACCCCGGGAAGTTGATGTACCAACTTACCCAAACGGGGCTCATAATTTGGCGTTTCATCTTCTACGATTAGGTTTTGGGATGTTAAGGGTTTTCCATTGTTTCTCAACAATAAATAGGCCTTCAAGCCTCATTGTAACACAATTTAGAGGCATGTAACCGCCACATCTCTTCTTAGAGATAAGCTACCATCGCCCTAGCTAGTTTATTTCCATTTATGTTTGTAAGCATTTTCAGTATTTTACATTAATGAAATGAAGTATTATTTCCGCTGCATATCTGTATTTATGGTTACCTCTGTAATTTGTTGCATTCCTGTTTAAAACTGGATCAGTGGTATTAGAGCAGTCTACTTTTTCTCTATTTTTCTTTGCATGTACTCAATGAGGTCGGGATATAAGGAGTTAGGGCTTGAACTAGTCGAACCTTTACAAGACCAGACTCGAAAATCCCAGCGGCCTCCCATGGCAGATAAAAATAAAGACGAGGGGGTAGGAGATCCTATCAAAATCTTGCTCGAAGAAGCCTTCGAGCGACAAAGGAACGCGATGATGGACAACTTTGCCTAGATCCTTCAGCGGCTACCCAGAGGCGATGCATCGGCTTCCAACAACTACTCTGGAAATACCACACCCTTTAAGGTACAAGTTAATTTTGAAATCCCCATATTCGAGGGTCAGATAGACGCAAATGTCGTAGATAAATGGTTAAATCTTCTAGAAGGGTATTTTTCTGTTCATGAATTTTCGAGTCAGGAAAATATTGTTTTCACTCTTCTCAAAGTAGCTCCCCACATCAAGGACTGGTGGGAAACCTACTGCGAGTAGAAGGATGAAATTACGAGCTCACTGTTTTTAGCCACACCCAGTTGGAATTTATTCCAGGATTCCATCAAGGAGAAGTACTACCCTGTCAAAAGATATGAGGACAAATACATAAAATGGACCATGCTGCGACAGGGAAGGGACCAAGATGTGTTGGAGTTCACAAACATTTTTCATACACTTCGTACATAGTTGGGTATCAAATATTCTGAGCTACATCTCGTGCTCAAATACCGCGACTGCCTACATAGATACATCTAGGAAGAGATGGAGTTCCTGAACATATCCTCGCTCGACATGACGTACTAATACGCTGTCAAGATCGAGCATAAGTTTAAACAGAAGAAGCGAGACTTTGGATCTACGAATCCAAAGACCAAAGGAAAAAGCCAAGGCGGAGTGACCCAAGACATCCCGTCAAGGCCGCAAGAAAAGAACAACACCACGAAGTCGAAGAAGGACACAGGAAAGTGGTGTGAGTTCCACAAGAGCCCCACTCACAACAAAAGTGAGTGTTGAACCAAGCAGTCGCTGGTGGCCGAGTTGAAGGCTTCAGAATCAGATGCATGTTTCGACCCTGAGTCAGAACCCGACAAGGGGAATGGAAAAGGGAAGTAGATCATTGATGCAGAGCCCAACATCACTGTTGCCACTGCCAAGATCTAGAAGAATGAGCCCAAAGATCCAAAGGAGGGGGAGCATCTTTTCCACTCACAGATGTGGGTGAAGGGTTCGCCACTGCAATTCATTGTCGACAGTGGCAACCAAAAGAACCTCATTTCAGCAGAGGTCATGAAGTGGTTGGGCCTACCGACTACACCACACCCACAACTATACAGTATCAGGTGGCTTCACCAAGGATGAGATCTCCGAGTTCTCCAGCAGTGTCGCCTTCCCTACAGCATCAAAACCTTCACAAACGAGGTATTGTGTGATGTTACACCTCTGGATGTTTGTGATGTATTATTAGGCTAGTCATACTTGTGGAGGTGACATGCTATGTATGAGTCAATGCTTCGTGTTGATATTATTAATTTGGGTAATTCATTATACAGAATACCGGAGGTAGCCCCATCTACCACCACCTCTTTGATCACTGCAAAGAAAGGCAGCAAGCTCATCTCCCAGACTAGGAAATTCATTTTTTGTCTGGTTCGCTCCCAAAGTAAGGGGAAGATCGTCACCACATCCATGACCCCCACAAAGGGTTCCTCCATGTAGCAGCAACAATAGAGGGATACTGTCATGAAAGAACACAGGAACAACTTCTCCTCACCCACATGGGTACCACATAAGCTTCAGGTGGGCAACAAAGTCTGGTTGCATCTACAGAAAGAATGCCTTACAAGAGCCCATTAGAAGCTCCAACCACGCCGACATGGTCCTTACACCATTACCAAGGCTATGGGAAATAATGATTTGAAGCATAACATTACCCCATTCCTTTGGTTGCACCGAGTGTTTAATGTGGACCATCATTGACCATGCTTCCCACCATTATTAGACACATCAGAGATTGTAGAACAACTCACCAGGGACCAAGTTCAGCAGATGGAGGAACTCAACGCAATGGGGACCATTGCTTCCTAAGGGGGGAGGAATGATCTAGGTGGATGTTGGTGACCACCCACCTACCCCACTTGGACCCCCACAACTATCTATTTTAGTTTTTTAGTTTCCATAATTGTAGCACAATTTACTATTTTTAGCAGTTTTTTGGGTCTTGAACTTCCGGAGCCGTTTTAAAGCCCTAAACGAATTTTTTTGGGAAATCTGGGAGCAACATGGGTCCATTGACATATGTTTCTCTTCCCAAAGTTTTAGTGCTCGGATAGATCTTTCTAACGAGCTATTGTACGCGTTAAACGAAGATCGGGTGCCAAAGTTACGACCCTGGGAAGTTGATGTACCAACTTACCCAAAACGAGGCACACAATTTGGCGTTTTATCTTCTAGGGTTAGGTTTTAGGATGTTAAGGATTTTCCATTGTTTCTTAACAATAAATAGGCCTTTGAGCCTCATTGTAACATAGTTCAGAGGTATGTAGCCGCTACATCTCTTCTCAGAGATAAGCTACCATCACCCTAGCTAGTTTATTTCCATTTATGTTTGTAAGCATATTTCAATATTTTACATTAATGAAATGAAGTATTATTTCCGCTGCATATCTGTATTTATGGTTATCTCTATTATTTGTTGCATTCCTATTTAAATCTGGATCATGGAAGGTGGAAACAAACACAGAGTAGGCTGGTCCCAACTTAGTAAGAATGGAATAGATAAGGCTACCATCTTCTTTCTTAACCTTAACACCTTCCAAGAGAAGTCTAAGGGTCTTGAACTTGGACAAAAAATCTTCAATGGAAGAAAAATTATTGGGGTCCAACGTAGGTAACTCATTTTCAAGTTGATGGGCTCTAATTTCATTTTTAATTCCAAAAACTTTAGTGAACTCTTTCATTGCTTCATTAGGGGTATCAAGTTCTGCGATATGGAATCTAAGGTCTGGAGAAATAGACATCCCTATCAACCCACGTGCTTGATCTTGCCTATTTTCCCATTTGGTTGCCTTATCTTCATCTTTAGGTTTAGTTTCTTGGCTTGAGGCTATTCTGTAAAGATCTTTACTTCTAAGTAAATCCACAATGTAGGACCACCATTAGATGTAGTTGGTGTTGTCAAGAATAACTTGGCATGAAATTTCCATTTTAATAGAAACTGAAGCTATAGATACTAAAACTAAGTGTTCCAATGGAAATATCTCGAAAAATTAGGCTGATTAAAAAAAAACGGCTCTGAAAACGACTTCCAGATGAAGAAGTTATGGCTTTTTGAAGAAAAGTTGTTGAAGATGCCGACGAAGTGTGTGAATGTGCAGAAGTGAATGATAATGTTATATATATATATATATATATATATATATATATTTTTAAATCGTCCTCCTTTCCAAGCTTAATCTAATTAGCTGACTTAAATTTTTTTTTATGTGACCCACCTTTATAAATAAGTGAAAGTTACTTTTACAATGGTACTTTATGAGTTATCCACTAAATTATAACTTAAATAAAAGATAAAGAGACTTTAGAACTATAAGTGACTCACTTTTTATAATGGATGAGAACACTTTTACATAAAGTAACTTTAAAACATAAGTCACATGTGCTTTTTGAAAAAGTAACTCAACAAAAGAAATACTTGAACTCAAGACCTCTATTCTCATAAAGTAACTTTGGATCAAGTGAGCTAGTTTAAAAGGCTAGTAATTTTTGGAAAAGAGGAAGGGTTTGTTTGCTTGTTTTTTTTTTTTTTGATCTAAAAATGGGGCACTGAAGGCTCCTTTTCAAGCTTACAAGAACCTCTCCCACTCCAAAGCTTATATATTCTCAAGACCTTATGATTAACCAATTACGGAATTAAAAAGTACTTGAAATATGTGTATGTTTGTGTTTGTTTTTACACTATTCAAGTGCTTATGTACATTTTCTTATGCTGATATTTAAACAAACATAATAGTAAATAAAGCAGCAAACTAGCAAACACATAAGACAATGATATAATATGGAGTTCACCCAAACCTCTTGGGCTACGTCTCCATGAGCTCTAGTCAACTCAACTAGGCTCTCTGAGATTATGGCATAAATTCTTTTACAAGCTCCACACTCAACTCCATTGGTTTACAACTGAACCTATGGGTTTAGAATACCATCTTATCTCGCTGGCTGTCCATACTCTGCAGACAGATCTAGGCTTCTTTGGACTAGACTCCTTCAATCAGCACTCTGAGCTATCTTGAGCTCTAGCTTGCACCAACTCCCTCAGAATTATTTCACTATCTCTGGAATACCTTCTTCTATCTTCAGCACACTTTGGACACTAGCAACAGTTGGATCATTTGATCTCTTTGCTGTTCTCTCGGCTCTAGCTCTAGCTCTAGCTCTTCGGTTCTGGCTCTAGCTCTTCGCTTTAGCTTCTCTGAGGTCTCTGGTTTTTGCTCGACCTCCAAGTGACTCCAAAAACTCTGCCTCTGTCAATTGTGCTCTCTGGCTTTTGTGAGGCATCCTTCTGGCTTTACGACTTCCTGTCTATTTCTCTGTGTGTAATCATTCCTCTGTCTCTTCGACTGGCCCTCTGGCTTCTGGCTCTATGGCTCTGTGCGTTACAAATGCATCATTGTTACAAAACACCCACTTGCAGCATGGCACAATGATCAGGGATAGTTACAAAGGAATCGGGGCCTTTCTTCAGGTGAAAACTTGAAAATGGAACAAAATTCCAATACACAAAAATATATCGGAAATACACTATCGGGCACAAAATCCAGACTTCAAATAGAATGCAACCACATCTATAAACCTATCGGGTTCGCCATTCCATCGAAAATCGTAATCACATGGCGTATTGGCCAAAAATCCCAATACACAGGAATACATTGAAAATCTGAATTTCCAGATTTCAAATATTATGAAATCGCGTCCATAATTCCCATCGAGTCTGCCTTCTATCGGCATATTGTAATCGCTTAGGTGGGAGGTCAAAACCTCAATATATGGGAAATACAAAGAAAATCCGAATAAACCGGATTTCAAATTTTATGCATTCGCACTTATAATTACCATCGGGTCTGCCCTTTATCGACATATCACAATTGCAAGTCGCAATGTGCATTGGCCTTTTGTATCAGGGATCACCGATCAAATCTTGACCATTGATTTTACTCCTCAATTTGACGGTCGATATAGCATTGGCATATCGCATATGTAACGGCTCGAGGGTTCTTTCCATATACCATGGACTGTGCCGACCCGATCCGTCGATCCGATCCCGCTTTATCGCAATCGGCTCTGCCTAGGTCCCGATATCGCATGCAGCCTACCTCCGACCCGATATATTGGAGATCGCTAATCGGGGGAGTCCTTCTGCCTTTGGTCTAAGTCCTCCTTTTAACCCTCTGATGCGATTTTTCCTTAAAGAGCCTTTTATGCCATTTTTCTAAGAATTTGCCTCCTTTTCAAAGGACAATGGGCAATCTTCTTTCTGCGATAACTTCTTCATCCGAAGTCCATTTTAGCCCATTCAAATTGCAGTAGATTTAGAATGACGAGATCTATGCAATGGGACTATTTCCAAGAGTAGCCCTTGACTTTCATTTTCCTCTGTGAGGAACATTTTTAGACTTAGAAGTCTATTCTAGATCCATTTTGGATCACACCTTCCCACTAAAAGAACTTTTGGTCACCAAAAGTCTGATATACTGATCTGAATAGTAGATGATAGTGCATCACCCTCTTCTTTCAGCCTCCATACACTTTCCTTGCATAGTGCCTCTGAACCAAAGCCTTTGACCACTTTCCTTCCTGGATGTGCTGGTCCTCTTGGGAAGAACTGTCTTCCTCCTTGACTTCCTGTAGAACTCCTGCTGAGAAGGTCACAGAAGGTAGTTTGAACTTCTCTACCTTGATCATTGATCCAATGTGGCTCAAACCAATGTGAAGTTACATCTACTTCAAATTTTTTTTGTTTGTACTTGTTTGACATATTGCCAACAACAACTGTTAACAACAACAAGAATACAGACAACAACTGGATGGCTTAAACTCCCGCTTCAACAAAAGAAATAGATTTCACATCTTGTGAACACTTCCATGTCTTTACATCTGCATACAAATGATTGAATAGATAACAAGCCAACAAAACATGCCTTTAAAACAATTGACCCTTTAAGTCAAGCATGTTGAAAAAGACCTTTAGGACTCTTTTTCAAAAGATGAAACACTTCATCATTATCTCCATCTTGGAGACCAAATCAACTTTTCTCAAGTCAATATTGCATTACATGCATGTTTACAACAAAGTAATCAACCCTTCAAGTTAATCACACATACATGTTTAAATACAAGGAAATCATTAACATCCCTGTGTTCATGCACATCATTCTCATGCATGCATTTCACCTTTCAACTTTCACTTAAGCACACTGTACTTTTGAAGCTGAAATGAAATATAATGTTGTAGCAATAAAGTGAGTCTCCTACTCAAATTTTTCATTCACCTTCTTGGTAAAACCATACAACTTGCATCTCATTAACAAAGAAATGCAAATAGATGTGACTTGATATAATGAATATTCAAAAGACATGCAATCTTAATTGGATAAAAACTCTAACCATTTCTTACCAATCCATTTCAAAGGTCCTTCCTTTCTCTGCACATCAGCATCAACATGTGAATCATACTGAAACACATTATTCATGGAATCTTTCTTTCCATTCGTGTCATTCTCTCTTTCCACCTTCTTCAAGTTTCGTGGAAGCATTGTTGGATTCAAAGTCCAACATTTTGCAGCAATATGTCCTTGATTATGGCAGTAAATGCAACACATGTGCACCTTCTTGACAACATGATTTGCCTTGTCCAGTGGACCTTTGGCTTCTTGCTTCCCTTCCTTCAAAAGTTTCCTGTATGTGGCCATTCTCTTCCAACATCTAGAAACATGATGGTTATCCAAACCACAAAAGGAACATGCAATTCTTTTCCAATGCTTATATTGAAATTTACCATGCTGACCATAATAAAAAAGAATATGATTAGAACCAGATTTATACCTTTCTCTTTCACCTTTATTGCCTTCATGAGGAGGCGAATTGAATGAAGAAGTGGCTCCCCTTGGAACACCATCAATCTATTCAAGGCTTTTAGAGTTTCCACAACTCTCTGGTTCAAGTGTATGCTGATATACACCTTCTTTCTACAAAGTATGCTTCACACTATTGCATTCCCCAAGAATACAATCTTCACAATCTTGAAGTAGAAGACCTACAATGGAACTCCTTCTTGGAACTGTTTCAATGGCCTTCATGGTAGCTTTGGAGCTTTCTCCATAAGACTGTCCATAGCCAAGACCCAAATACTTAGCCTTCCCTCAACTATTATTGGCTCAACAATAGCTTGTGCATGTTTGCCTAAGCCTTTTCCTTCAGAGCCCATCTTGGACATTAGCTTGGAACCTATGCCTATGGTATGTTTTTCAAAAGAACCAATATAAACATTCTTAGAGGAAATTGAAGACAAACTAGAATTGTTTACCTCTTCTTCAAGATGATACTTTACTAAGGTTTCTTTGGCAACAAAGAGCTGTGTCTCCAACTCATGCATCCTTTTTAGGTTCATATTTGCAATATGAAGTTGCCTCTCCATTTTCTACAATTTTTCAGAAAGTAATTGCTTCTCTTCCTCCACGGAATTCAAATGCTCTCTAAGTATGCTGCTCTTCCTTCCATCCTCATACATTTCTCTCACCTTGTCCATCATGATGAACAAGTCTTGCTTCATGTTTTCATCAAAGAATCTTGTGAAGAAAGAAGATTTTGAGGACTCACTTGTAGAAGTTGTCATTATGCCAATGAACAAAAGAACTTCAAACAAGATTAACAAAGAGCTTATTCAAGCAACCTTTTGCAACAAACCTCTTGTGCTTCAAGGATTGATTTGAGGTCCTTTGGGATAAGAAGAATTCCTTCAGCCCTTCTTCCTTCTTTTCCTCTCCTGGACTTAGCTAACAACAGCTTTCCCTGAACCTTTGCAAACTCAAACAATAGTCAGCTTACAAACAATCAAACAGCTAAATTCTTTCTACTGTTTGAACACCTTTCAAGTCAAACAAGCATATAGATTGCTCTGTCAATCATGCATCCTGCTCTGATACCACCTAATCTGAAAATGGGGCACTAAAGGCTTCTTGTCAAGCTTACAAGAACCTCTCCCACTCTAAAGCTTATATATTCTCAAGACCTTATGATTAACCAATTGCGAAATTAAAAAGTGCTTGAAATAGGTGTATTCTTGTGTTTTTTTTTTAGACTGTTCAAGTGCTTATGTACATTTTCTTATGCTAATATTTAAACACACATAACAATTAAATCAGCAAACTAACAAACACATAAGACAACAATATAATATGGAGTTCACCCAAACCTCTTGGGCTACGTCTTCGTGAGCTCTAGTCAACTCAACTAGGCTCTCTGGGATTATGGCACAAATTCTTTTACAAGCTCCCCGCTCAAATCCATTGGTTTACAACTGAACCAATGGGTTTAGAATACCATATTATCCCACTGGTTGTCCATACTCTGCAGACAGATCTAGGCTTCTCTAGATTAGACTCCTTCAATCAACGCTCTGAGCTATCTTGAGCTCTAGCTTGCACCAACTCCCTCAGAATTCTTTCACTGTCTCTGGAATACCTTCTTCTATCTTCAGCACACTTTGGACACCAACAACAGCTGGATCATTTGATCTCTTTGCTATTCTCTCGGCTCTAGCTCTTGCTCTGGCTCTTCGGCTCTAGCTCTGGCTCTTCGCTCTGGCTTCTCTGAGCTCTCTGGTTTTCGCTCAACCTCCAAGCGACTCCAAAAACTCTTCCTCTGTCAATTGTGCTCTCTGGCTTTTGTGAGGCATCCTTCTGGCTCTACGATTTCCTGTTTGTTTCTCTATGTGTAATCATTCCTCTGTCTCTTAGACTGGCCCTCTAGCTTTTGGCTTTATGGCTCTGCGCGTTACAAATGTATCATTGTTACAAAATGACCGCTTGCAGCATGGCACAATGATCAGGGATAGTTACAAAGGAATCAGGGCCTTTCTTCAGGAGAAAACCCGAAAACAGAACAAAGTTCCAGTACACAGAAATATACCGGAAATACAATATCGGGCGCAAAATCCAAACTTCAAATAGAATGCAATAGCATCTATAAACCTATCAGGTCCACCATTCCATTGAAAATCACAATCGCATGGCGTATTGGCCAAAAAACCCAATACATGGGAATACATTGAAAATCCAAATTTCCGGATTTCAAATATTATGAAATCGCATCCATAATTCCCATCGGGTTCGGCTTCTATCGGCATATTGCAATCACTTAGGCGGGAGGTCAAAACTTCAATATACGGGAAATACAAAGAAAATATGAATAAACTGGATTTCAAATTTTATGCATTCGCGCTTATAATTCCCATCGGGTTTGCACTTTATCGGTATATCGCAATCGCAAGTCACAATGTGCATTGGTCCTTTGTATCAGGGATCACCGATCGTCGATCACCGATCATTCCGATCAGATCTTGACTGTTGATCTGACTCCTCGATCCGACGGTTGATATTGCATCATGGCATATTGCATCGGTATATCGCATATGTAACGGTCCAGGGGTTCTTTCCATATACCATGGACTGTTCCGACCCGATCTGCTGATCTGATCTAGCTTTATCACAATCGGCTCCACTTGGGTCCCGATATCGCATGCAACCTACCTTCGACCTGATATATCGGAGATTGCTAATCGGGGGAGTCCTTCCGCCTCTGGTCTAAGTCCTCCTTTTAACCCTCTGATGCGATTTTTCCTTAAAGAGCCTTTTATTCCATTTTTCTAAGAATTTGCCTCCTTTTCAAAGGACAATGGGAAATCTTCTTTCTGCAATAACTTCTTCATCTGAAGTCCATTTTAGCCCATTCAAATTGCAGCAGATTCAGAATGACGAGATCTATGCAATGGGACTATTTCCAAGAGCAGCCCTTGACTTTAATTTTCCTTTATGAGGAACATTTTTAGACTTAGAAGTCTATTCTAGATCCATTTTGCATCATTTTTTTAGTCACTAAAGCTTTGGGGTGCGTGCTTACTTGAAAAAACTCTTTTTGCCTACAAAACAAAAAACCACACAACCTAACATAGACATAAAAAAAAAATCCAAACCTTATGGCTTGAAGTTAGATTTCGCCAAAACCTAAATATTTTCCTCAATGTTTCTGATTTTCCGAGATCACACCAAGGCGCGGCAGAAAATAGCATATGCATGAGAAAAATCCTTCCTTTCAGTTTCTGATTTGCTCAGATCGCATAGAATTGCAGGACAAAGATCATACGCAGAAATGAAAGGTGTAGATCTGGTAATAAAAAAAGAACAGAGAGCTAAATAAATTGAAATAAACAGAGAGATGAATAACTGGAGTTTGGCAAACAATGGTATTTATTCCCAAAAGTCAGGTTATAGCTCACTGATACATCACAAAAAACCAGAACAAACTTTGAATTGGTGGAGTCACATTTGGAAGCTCACTGCACCCTCGTGCACTAGACTTTTCTTCTGGTGCATTCTTAAAGACATAGTGCCCATGGGGGAGCATCTTACTCACAGAGCCATTTTTGGACCAACCTGGTGCATACTGTGTAAACACGAATAGAAATCCACGGAACATATCTTCTTACTCTGCACGGCTACACAAGCTCTCTGGCGGAACATATCCTCATATATCAGTTTCATGGGGTTATGGTCTGGTAATGATCTTAACAGCGCATGGGAGGATTGGTCTGGAAGACACAAGGGAACAAAACTCCAGTGCCTTCCCTTGCTTGTCAGCTGGTCTGTCTGGCAAGCACACAACCAATACATATTTGATAACAAATCTGTGTGTTGGCCACACATTGAGGCTGGAATTATCTCTACATATCATGAACTGCTGGATCCTATACCTCCTAGAGAGCGCCGCACTCACCCACCTCCTAGCATTGAAAAAGCTACCCCCAGGCCTTCTTTGATGGGGCTGCAAATCAACAGGGCTGTGGAGGTGGATTCATTCTCTTCATAAATGAACATCATTTTTACAAAGTAAAGATGGTATTAGGAGCTGGCACCAACAATTTCGTGGAACTCATTACCCTCCGTCACCTATTGCATTTCTCCTTGGGACATCAGTGCTTCAATTTAAATATATTTGGGGACTCAAAGATTATTGTTAACTGGTTCAATAGCATATCTGTTTGCCACATACACACACTCAGCATTATATTAAACGAAGTGAATATATTCAAGGTAGAATTTAACAATATCTCTTGTAATCACATTTACAGGGAGCATAACAGCAGCGTTGACCAACTATCCAAGGAGGCCGCATCATTACCCGGAGGAGAATGGGTGATACAAGAGCAGAGGGGTGCTGATGAATTTCGTTATTTTCATCGGCCGTATATAGATCAGCATTATCAGGGGGACCCTAGTCCTTGATCTATAAATGTTTTTTTAAAGAACTATAAAAACTCAAAATTTTGAAACTTTTTTGATATTATACATATGAGATATCATACTGGAAGGGGTCCTGCGAGGCCTATGTATAGGCGCAATCAGATATAAAACAATATATAAACAACTGTTTTGTTTATTAGGCAGATCACCCTGCGTGGTGTATCTAAATAGCTCAGAGTCTCTCATGATAGACTCAAATTACAACATATGCAAAAGCATTTACAATATGTAATTTTCTCTATAACTAATGAAAATTACAGATTTTTCTAGTGGAAAAAAAAACTAAAACTGCAAATAAAGACTGTATACCTTCAAATCTTAAAAATGTTGTAGATAGGGCTACCAGAAACCTTTTCGCATGAAACATAAGGGGTTCCTCACTAGAACAGATGCTCCTAACACAATAGAGTAGTCCTCTCAGCCCGAAAGCAGTTAGAAACACTAGATATAGGACACAACAGTCGGATGCAGTTGTACCGGCTTCGGATTTGGATCACCAACGGATGCAACCCTCAAATAGCTCTGATACCATGATAAAATTTACAGGTTAAGGAATAACCTAACAACGCATTCCAAGTAGACATGCCCACAATGGACATATGGCATGAATGTGATGTTGAACAATGTCCTTGACAATGAATCCACATAGGAACAAGCAGATTCACCAAAGAAAGAAGGAAAAGCTTCCCCACTAGAATATAAAACAAATGTCACTGAATCCATTTTTTTCTTTCAATCTGATTCTCAAGAGTGAAGAAAATGCTGCTAGTGAAGCTTGAGTTGGTGAAGATTCTCCTAGACAATGACCTAAGCAATACAATCTTAGGAGTAAAGGGCCAATATCTAAGATGGAAGTCAAAAAATAGGAAAGACATTTCTGAGGAGGATGTTACCTCCAAATGATCCAACTCAAAGTTCACAATCTAAATTTGGAAGTGCTAAGCCTTCCAAGAACCCTTCAGGGAATGATAAAGGCTAGTCTAAAACACTTGAAGTAAGGCTTCCCCACCTACTTCCATAGCTCATCCTACCAAGGAATATAATGTGGCATGCGATGTCAAATATAATTTTATTAAAGATGTGAAGAAGACTCAGGCCAACATATCTATTTATGAGCTAGCTAAGTTGGTAGGAAAAAGAGAATTGATCATCAAAATTGTTTCATATATGCCTTCGACGAACAATGAAACTGCCACTTCCATGGCCTCATCATCTATTAAGTCAAAAACTATCCCAAACCTTGAATCTGTTGTTAATGTAGAAAATGTCAATTCAAAATCCTCTTGTCCTCCTTTTCTATTAATGTTTGATATTTTTAATTATAATTTCCACAATTGTCTTGTTGATTTTGGCATGTCTACAAATGTAATTCCTTTATTAGTTGTTAAAAATATTAATGCTAAATTAGAAAAGACATATGCTAGGATTATACAACTTGATATATCTCAAGTCCAAGTAATTGGTGAGATCAATAATGTTTTGATTCGATTATATTTTGATGATAGAGTTCATCAATTTAGTGACATTGTCATTGTGGACATTCCAAAGGATTATGGTTTATTATGAAGTAGGGATTGGTCGAGTAAGTCACAAGGACACTTTGCAGTAGAATGGTCCCATTTATGGCTTCCATAGAGGGGGAAAAAATTTAGATCTGGGTGAGTAGTGATCCCCTAATGAAATATATTGTCACAAAATTGGAAGTACATAACGAGATTATAAGTGTAGCTTAAGAAATATTGGGAAATTGTTTTGTTGAATTTGACAATGGATGTTATCATGAACTTCATCAATCGTAACATTAGAGATCTAGTTGGAACTCCTTCATAGTCCTCTAGCTAGAGATTAATGACACCCATATCATAGACGTAAATACTTTTAGTTTAGAGACTAACTATGTTTCTACTAATCTTTGGACCTTGTATTATGATAGATCAAAGACACAGGATGTAGTTATAGCAAGTTGTATCTTGATGGACCCACATAATAACAAATACTTGATCTCTTGCCTCTTGGAGTTTGAGTGCACAAATATTGTTACAAAATATGATGCAGTAATACTTGGACTGAAGAAAACCATTGACATTAATGTACAAGGATGAAAGGTAATCGATGATTCAGAGATTGTTACAAGTGAGGTAATACAATTCATTATGTTCCACCCAATCTCAAGAATTACCAACAAGAGGTATAGAGATTGATTTCTTCTTTCCAAGCTTTTGATATTGAATATGTTCCTCAAATAAATCATGTCACCGCAAATACTTTGGAAAATGTAGTTGCTAGGTTCACTCAACTTAGAGGTGGTTTTTCAATTGAAATTATTTATAAACTCTTTATTCCAAATAATGTGACTAAATTATGCATATTTATTGATGGCCAATAGATACTTGATTTCATGGAGAGTGCTGATATATTTAAGAATGTGAAAATCAATGAGGATGAGCATGAAAGGTCCTTACAAGAAGCAACTAATGTACGTAATGGAAATGCCATTCCTAAATTTGTGGTTTCATTAGAATAACTCTATGACATGTGAAACTATTTTAGAGTACCTCCAAACATGAAAAACCAGAGTACGGCGCTATCATATGAACACCTTTGGGAACTAACAATAATCCTAAGTATGTCAATCTCAGCACCTATTGTTCTCCACAAGAATAACCCACATCCATATAATTGTTTAAACAATACCGAGATGTGTTTGTCTAGGATATGAGTATTTGAAGACCTATGATACTAGAATCATTAAGCACATTATTCCTATTAAGGAATGGGTCAAGCCATTTCAAGAGAAGATGAGATAAGTAAATCCCACACTTGAGCCCTTGATATAGAAAGAGTTGAATAAATTGTTGGATGCACACATAATATTCAAAGTACGATATTCAACTTCCGTTTCAAATTTTGTTCCAGTCAGAAAGAATTTCGGTGAGATAAAATTATGCATAGACTTTATAAATCTTAACAAAGAATTTGAAAAGGGCAATTAGATTGTGTCATCCATGGAATAGATACTTCAGATGGTTTCTAGTGTGGAAATGTTCTCGCTACTAGATGGATTCTTAGGTTATAATCAAATGCTTGTAGCAGAACCTCTCAAATTAAAAACTACTTTACAAATGTAGTGGGGTACATTTTCTTTCAAGCAGATGCCTTTTGGCTTAATCAATGTAGGGCAACATTTCAATAGGTAATGAACATCACATTTTGAGGATTAATCAGTCGAAGTTTGGTAGTATATCTTGATGATGTGATAGTTTTGTCGAAAGGAAGATTAGATAATCTACATCATTTAAATAAATATTTGATCAATGCAGGTGTTGGATAAATTAATTGTGAGTTAAATTAATTGCATTAAATGTCAATCCAAGTTCGTATACTTGTGAAGTAAACTTGGATTGTCACATGAGAATTCACCACCTGATTCTTCGAGGCGTAAATATGATAAAGCATCAAGTGCATCTCATGCATCGACTAGAGGGTGAATTTCTATGCATGCCGACGAGATTGGTCATGGATCGAAGAGAGTACTATATGAATTAGGGGAGGGCCATTGTTCATTACATCATCATCATGGTATATATATGTTTAGGTGAAAGTTATTAAATGATATTCGTAGAATCATATGGACATACCTATTGAATTGATTTTTGTCAATTTAGCTTTATTAATTTAAATAAATTCCATAATTTTTAGGAGCATCTCTCACTAGATCGAAGAGAGTTTCAAATCAATCAATGGAGGGCCATTGTTCACATCATCATGGTATGGTATATATATGTTTATGTGCATTTAATTAAATGATAAATAGGTAGAATCATATGTACATACATATATTGAATATATTTTTGTCAATTTAACTTAATTAATTTATAATTTATATTTTTTTAAGAAGCATCTCTCACTAGGTTGTCACATGAGGGTGGTCAACATTCTCTCGGTGGTCAACAAGCTCAATAAACTCATGTAATTGGGCATGATGGTGCTCAACCATCTCCGGGTGGTCATGAATCTCAATCGGATCATCATGATCCTCATCATGGTAAATTATATATATATATATATATATATATATATATATATATATATATATATATATATATGTTAAAACAAATTTGTACATGTAAATGAATTGTATGTACATATACATGTACATGTCTATCTTGCATGTGTATAAATACATTGACATGTTTTAATATTTATGTAATTATATTGAATAAAGGGGTGAAAATGTTGACCGAAGTTGACATAGGAAAAGTAGGGTGATTCATGAAGAAGACCATACGCCAACCATAGAAAATTTTAGGGGCGAATTTTATCCCATGGGAAAAATTTAAGGGGTTTCATATTTTAGAGGGGCGAATTTTTAAAATTACACACTTTTCAATAGTTAGCCCAAAAAATATTCAAAAAATAAATTATTATTATATTTTATCCCATTAAAAATAGGGCAGATAAATGTTGCAAAGCCCGCTTCGCCTGATTTGGTTGTAGAATTTTCTTGGCATCGCCCGATTTCTGGTTTGGCCATAGAATTTTCTTCTTGGCATCGCCCCAATTTCCAGTAATAGGACTGGTTAGGGGCTTTGTCCATTCCTTGGAAAAACAAAACTAGGTTGTATTCTCCCTGGATTTTAGGGCGTAGGGGTTGGCAGTTTGATTCATTGAATTTGCATTGCATTTGACTTGCATTTGACCAGCATCTAAGGTCTCTTATAGCCTCTGGCCCTCATTGGCACCAGGTTCGGTGGACTCTTGCCGAATGAGATATATAAAATGGAGGAGCTGGTAAAATTGGACCTCTCAACCAACGATTTCTTTGGGGACATTCTTGGATTCAGACAGTTGCCTAAGCTTGAGGTATTGTTCTTGCACTCTAACCTACTAAATGGTACTAACCCGTTGAATGGTATTGTTCTCTCCTTCCTTGGAAATCTCTCTTTGTTGAAAAACTTAACGCTGGCCTACAACCCTCTGGATCAAGGGGTAATCCCACATGAACTCGGGAACTTGTCAACGTTGCAGTACTTGTGGATGAAAAATTGCAGTTTAGTAAGAGAAATTCCAGAGTCATTAGGGGATATAAGAGATATGGTACACTTGGACCTCTCACATAATCATTTATCTGGAAGGATCCCCAACACGTTGATGGCCTTTTCAAAGATGACAGATTTATTTCTATATAAGAACAATTTATATGGACCAATTCCAGACAATATCAACAATCTTAAGAGTCTTGTGAATTTGGATCTGTCAATGAATGAGCTAAATGGAAGCATCCCCAATGGGATTGGAGATTTGACAAACCTAGAGACACTGCAGTTATACAATAAAAAACTCTCTAGGTGTATACCCTTTGGGCTTGATAAGCTTACTAATTTAGTCCATCTCAAGCTTTTTACTAACAAGCGCACAAGAATACTGTAGCTGAGGGAGTATGGCCTCAGCTACACTCTCCATGGCTGCTGTGGCCAACTACAACAACACTCATGCATCTTTGCAGGTATACTCTACTTCCCGAATGAGATATAAAAAATGCAAGAGCTGGTAAAATTGGACCTCTCAGCCAACGATTTCTCTGGGGACATTCCTGGATTAAGACAGTTGCCTAAGCTTGAGGTATTGTTCTTGCACTCTAACCTGCTAAATGGTACTAACCCGCTGAATGGTATTGTTCTCTCCTTCCTTGGAAATCTCTCTTTGTTGAAACTTGACGTTGGCCTACAACCCTCTGGATCAAGGGGTAATCCCACATGAACTTGGGAACTTGTCAACATTGCAGTACTTGTGGATGAAAAATTACAGTTTAGTAAGAGAAATTCTAGAGTCATTAGGGGATATAAGAGATCTGGTACACTTGGACCTCTCACATAATCATTTATCTGGAAGGATCCCCACCATGTTGATGGCCTTTCAAAGATGACAATTTTATTTCTATATAAGAACAATTTATATGGACAAATTCTAGACAATATAAACAATCTTAAGAGTCTTGTGAATTTGGATCTACCAATGAATGAGCTAAATGGAAGCATCCCTAATGGGATTGGAGATTTGAAAAACCTAGAGACACTGCAGTTATACAATAAAAAACTATCTAGGTGTATATCCTCTGGGCTTGATAAGCTTACTAATTTAGTCCATCTAAAGCCTTTTACTAAAAAGCGCACAAGAATATTGTAGCTGAGGGAGTATGGCCTCAGCTACACTCTCCATGGCTTCTGCGGCCAACTGCAGCAACACTCATGCATCTTTGGAGGTATACTCTACTTCCCATGCCACTCACCATCCATATCATTCAAAATTACATGCTGACACCATATGGATGTCTACCTATTCTTGCAATATTCTCTGCTAGCTAATAATCTATTCATGCAGGTTTTTCTAAGATACAGTGTTGTTTTATTTCATTGCAGTTGCCATAATGATAATGTATCATTAGAATTTTGTGTGCTGATGCAAAATTTCTTAACCAAATGAAAGAATGATGAGTGAATATTACTTGGAAATTCATTAATTTAGATGGGTTTTTACTACATGAAGTATTGGATGGTGGTATTGAGCTTATTGTAGTCAGTTTGATTATTATTCAGTTCAAACAAGTATATTTGTTTTTGTTTTTTAGTTGCATTTGGATTTAGGGTTGAAGTTGTAATTGATGTGTCACATGCTATTGTTAATGGGCAGGCTTCAAGGACGTGATTCTCCAAATGCTCAGGTCTCAAGAGCTCCAGTGGCTTCCGTTGCTTAAGGAAATACAACGAGGACTTGGTTTCAGTAGTTTCATTCCAAGCTAATGCAGTGAGGATATGTTCACACTTTTGATAATATCCCATATATGATTGTGAGTGACCACCACTGTTGTTGGTCTAATTAGTGGATTTCTTGGTTGGAGAATGGAAAAGTGGCATTGTGATAGTAAAGCAAGTTATAGAAAATTAGGAGCTTCCCACAATGGAATTTTTCCCCATGACAGGACATCACATATGTGTAGGCGATCACACTATTGATTGTCTTAGTAGTTCTCTTCCACAATGGCCACTTTGGTGTCTTTGAATATTTCTTTGTTGTATAATTAATAATTGTGATAGTTGTGAGTGTAGAGATCATTTTTCTTTGTGTGGATGCCATATTTCCATCCTTTTATCTCATTTACATGCATGGTTTAGCTAGGATTAGTTGAACTAGTTTTTTCCAATGTCACAGGGGATTTATAAGAAATACCATGTACTTATGTGAGGAAACATTCCTTGGATTTCCCCAAAAATTGGTCTCTTTAGCATTGATATAGTTTTTTAGAAATCACTTTGCTTTAAGATAATTCAGTGGTATCTATGGCACTGTTTTTGCTGGATCAAAACCACTAAGGCCTATCTTGGTGTTTCTTTAGATTGTAAAATTGTCAGATTGATGTATATGTGTATGCAATTGATTTCAGATTGTTGTGATCATGGTGGTTGTTCATATTGAGGTCACTTGACAATCTGGCTGCAATTTGGTTTATATGGATGTTAGTGTTTGATCCAGAGCTCAAATTGCTTTATGATTCTTGAAAATATTTCCACTGGTTCCTCTTTTTTTTGTGTATAGGGAGAGAAACCGATGATTAGATTACTAGGGGATGAAATTGCATTCCTTTACATAAAAGATATTCACTACATCAAAATCCCCTCCCCCATGCTTAACCGTGCCACCATTCCTTGGATTTCCCCAAAAAATGGTCTCTTTACCATTGATCTAGTTTTTTGGAAATCACTTTGCTTTGAGATTATTCAGTGGTATCTATGGGAGTGTTTTTGTTGGATCAAAACCACTCAGGCCTGTCTTGATGTTGCTTTAGATTGTAAAATTGTCAGACTGATGTATATGCGTATGCAGTTGATTTCAGATTGCTGTGATCATGGTGGTTGTTCATATTGAGGTCACTTGACAATATAGTTGCAATTTAGTTTATATGGATGTCACTGTTTGATCCAAAGCTCAAATTTCTTTATGATTCTTGAAAATATTTCCACTGGTTCCTATTTTTTTTATAGGGAGAGAAACTAATGCTTAGATTACTAGGGGATGAAATTGCATTCCTTTACATAAAAGCAATTCACTACATCAAAATCCCCTCACCATCCATATCATTCAAAATTACAAGCTGACACCATATGTATGTCTGCCTATTCTTGCATTATTCTCTACTAGCTAATAATTTGTTCATACAGGTTTTTCTAAGATACAATGTTGTTTTATTTCATTGCAGTTGCCATAATGCTAGTGCACCATTAGAATTCTGTGTGTTGATGCAAAATTTCTTTACCAAATGAAAGAATGATGAGTGAATATTACTTGGAAATTCATTAATTTAGATGGGTTTGTACTACATGAAGTATTGGATGGTGGTACTGAGCTTATTGTAGTTAGTTTGATTATTATTCAGTTCAAACAAGTTTATTTGTTTCTATTTTTTAGTTGCATTTGGATTTGGGGTTGAAGTTGTAATTGATGTGTCACGTGCTATTGTTAATGGGAAGGCTTTAGGGAAGTGAAATTATATGAATACTCAGGTCTCAAGAGCTCCAGTCACCTCCCTTGCCTAAGGAAATACAACGAGGACTTGGTTTCAGTAGTTGCATTCCAAAATAATGCAGTGAGGATATGTTCACACTTTTGATAATATCCCATATATGATTGTGAGTCACCACCACCGTTGTTGGTCTAATTAGTGGATTTCTTGGTCTGATAATGGCAAAAGTGGCATTTTGATAGTAAAGTAAGTTATAGAAAATTAGGAGCTTCCCACAGTGGAATTTTTCTCCATGACTAGACATCACACTATTGTATGTGTAGGTGATCACACTATTGATTTTCTTAGTAGTTCTCTTCCACAATGGCCACTTTGGTGTCTCTGGATATTGTTTTGTTGTATAATTGTGATAGTTGTGAGTGTAGAGATCATTTTTCTCTGTGTGGATGCCATATTTCCATCCTTTTATCACATTTACATGCATGGTTTAGCTGGGGTTAGTTGAACTGGTTGTCGCCAATGTCACCGGGGATTTACAAGAAATACCATCTACTTATGTGAGGAAACATTCCTTGGATTTCCCCAAAAAATGGTCTCTTTACCATTGATCTAGTTTTTTAGAAATCACTTTGCTTTGAGATTATTCAGTGGTATCTATGGGACTGTTTTTGCTGGATCAAAACCACTCAGGCTTGTCTTGATGTTGCTTTAGATTGTAAAATTGTCAGACTGATGTATATGTGTATGCAGTTGATTTCAGATTGTTGTGATCATGGTGGTTGTTCATATTGAGGTCACTTGACAATCTGGCTGCAATTTGGTTTATATGGATGTTAGTGTTTGATCCAGAGCTCAAATTGCTTTATGATTCTTGAAAATATTTCCATTGGTTCCTCTTTTTTTTGCATATAGGGAGAGAAACTAATGCTTAGATTACTAGGGGATGAAATTGCATTCCTTTACATAAAAGCAATGCAATACATCAAAATATCCTCTCCCATGCTTAACTGTGCCACCACGGAAAATATTAAGCACCATGCAGTAAGTCAATTATTGGCTAATTACTTTTCCATATTGTCCCTTTGATGAGAATAAACTAATATTCAATGGACATGATGAAAAGGAAGTAAACCAATAATAGGCTTACTGCATGGTGCTTAATATTTTTCGTGGTAGAAGATCAAGTGCAAGTGAACTGGCACCTGGATCTCATGTATCTTTACATTGCAAGGCTATTGAGTCAAAAATTGATATTCTTTCGAGTATAGAAATTGAATTTTCAGGTAGGTATTTGAAGGTTCAAACTCATCTTTTTCACAACAATAAGTGAAGAGTGGCCATCCTGATTAATTACTAGGCATGCCATGAAGATTATCACCCACCGAGTATCTCTAAGGCAACACATTGCAAACTTGACAATACCAAATCACCCTTTATGAATAGGCATCTCAGAAAAACACGCACAACATATTCTGGTTTTCTATAGTTTCTACAATTTCCTGCTGTGAAACATGCTTTAATTAGTCTTCCTTTAGTAAGGAGCTTAGTAGTTTGTTTTTCCTATGTGATAGTCAACACATTGCTGCATGATTATATATGTAAGGCGTAGTCTTTTTTTATGATTGCTACACTATTGTTTGGAGAGATCGCTTTATTTCATTATGTTTATTGTCGCATACAATTATGTTGTTGTAAGTCAATTACCCCTAGTGATTTAGAGTTCATATCACGGTTCACCATTCAATTATCACACATATAATTGGGTGTCATTTCATCACTGTCTGATTGTTGATGTGTTGTATGTGGAGGGAAAATATGAAGTAGAAGATAGATTTATTATAAATACAAGTAGTATTTTCATGTTAAGCCAGGGATTTAGGAAAAACATATATTATATCAAAGTTATACTTTGAGCTGCCTCTTTGAAGTGTGGGAAGAACAATGAGTGTAATATTGTTGTCTATAGTATGTATAGGTCTTGTATGGATCTCTTCATTGTGTTGAATTTTCTACAAGATATTTAGTAGAAACCAATTTTCTGATTTGATAATTACTACCTAATGATCTTCAAACAGTTTATATAATGCCACTGATATCATTGATCAATTATGCACATAATATTTCAACAGTAAATACAACGGAAACAATAAAGATCATAAAGATACAACCATGAACGATAGTGAAAACATGTTTTCCTTGGGAAACCCAAACTTGGGAGAAAACCCAACAACTCTTCTTCTAGGAGAAATAATTCTTCAACAAGGTTTACAATTCCAAACTGTCTAGAAATATGTGCCAAAAATCCAAGTCCAAACTTCAGTCAAATTAATCCTCTATCTACTCCAACGTGTGGTTGTTATAGAAGAGAGATGATCACATTATGTATATATATACAAGTCGAATGGGCACATTTACCCCAGGGGATATGTCCCTTCATGAGCTGGGTCGACTTATCCTTTTTGAGCCTACATGAAGCCTAATAAAAAAATGAATTTTTATTTGTATTTTCATAAATATTCTAGGTCAACTTAGGAGGCCTCTTAGCATGTGGGAATACCTCCTGACACTACACAAAAATCAAAACTTTGTCTTAGCGAGGGAGATATTCTCCTTGGCTGCAATAGATTTCCACTTAGCTGAAATTTCTCCTCCATAAGAAAAGTTCATGAGCTTGCTATGTTGATGTATGTATATAGATAACTCCATCCTAGAGTGGGTAATGTGAGTATCTAGGGAATGTTTCCTCTAGCCAAAATATTTTATGGCTCCTTAGACAAATGTATCTATCACCTCTGGTCAAAGTCCCCTTCTGGTTTCTTAGGAGAGAATATTCCCTTAGACCATTCACCCTCAGCCAAAATTCTTTATGGATTCTCAAGTAAATTACATCTATCTCCTCTAGTCAAAGTCCTTTATGACCTAGCCAAGTCGTTTTGGCTTCTCAGGAGAAGTTTTTTCCAATCCTGTAAATTTCCCGTATAATTGCCTTGGGCCATTCACCTTTCTTATGACCAAGCCAGGTCCTTCTAGATTCTCAGGTGAATGTATCCATCTCCCTTGCAAAATGTCCTTTATGACCCAACCAAAATCCTTTATGGCTTCAGGAGATGGCTTGCCCTAATCCTACAAAGAAATCAACCCTCCCTCTCAACAAGGGAGACTTTCTGCATCATGCAAAGCTTGTCTATGAACTATACAAACTTCACTATAGGCAAAGGTTTGGTGAGAATGTCTACAATCTGCTCATTTGTGTATGTGTACTGCCACTCCACTGCTCCTTTCTGCAACATGTCTCAGATGAAGTGACCTGATCAAATATTCCTGCAAGAAGCTTTTGAAGTCATATTGTTTCACAAATTGTGACATAAGCTACGATATATTATGTCTCTTTTGTACTGGGTGCGACATAAATCAACTTCCTTCTGAACCAAGGTATCATAGATGATCCCAAGCTAAAGCAACACCATGATGTGCTCATTTTATCCTCTACACTCCTAGCCCAATCTGAATCCATATATCCCTACAAATTCACTTCACCACTTGAGACATATATCAAACCATATCTATTGTATCACATAAGTACCTCTACCATGCTTTTTGACAACCCAATATATCCACCTCAACTCGACCATATATTGGCTTAGGGCGTTCACTACAAAGCAAATCTCAAGCCCGGTGTTAACCAGCTATATAAAGAATCTAATCAATTGCTTGTACATTGTGAGATCCACCAAATCTGAATCTCCAATCCCAAGAAATAATGTATCTTTCCAGAATCCTTCATTTCAATCTTTAAGGCCAACTCCCTTCGACACTGAAGCAGGCCATCTTGTGGTAGTCCTGGTTGCTCCCTCTGTCATGCAAGCAATTATTTTGGTTGTTGTTTATTCCTCTATCATGTAAGTAAGTCCTTTTGCTATTTGACATTGTCTCCTCAAAGAAGGCATATTTCTCTTAGAGACCTTCTGTCTTTGAGCATCTTGACAATCTCAACCCATGACATCCTCTTTGGAAGGTTTCTCCTTCCACTCTGCTTGACTATCTTCTCCCTTGGTACTGGAAGCTCTTCTGGTCATCTAGCATAGTCCTAGATGTCTATAAAATTTCTCCCTCTCGAACACCAATCACTTTTGTTGAGTTTATGTTTGAGCCCTTAGGTCATACAATAAATTATCCATCAGAGACTGGAGCAAGAAAAATCCTTGTGCTACACTCTGTCTTATTCGGAGAACCCTCTTGCCACAAAATTTTCTTTATTCTTCTAGATGCTACCATCTATTTCCATAATCATTTCCTTGGAAGCCTTCATAATGTACTTGCAAACCTCATTCAGGAGGCCATGGAAGAAACAATTATAACCAAGCAAAAATTATAAAGACAAGAGGTTGACCAAGGAATAAAGATAATAATAATATTCAAGGGAGAAAGATAGGAAGTACTTATCTCTTGATTAAAAAAAAAAGAAATTGTTGAGGGTTGTAAGGAATTGTCAACTCCTTGATCCTTGCCTCCTTACAGAAATCAATGAAGTCCATCTGCAATATCATCAAGCTTGGATTCCTTATCTTCTTCTGAAGTGGATGCTCATCCTCATCCTTAACATTCAGCTGCTAATGCATGTTGCTTTCGATTCTTGCATGATCTGTAAGAGATAGGGTTTCTTCATCCTACAAATTAGGCTTAGCAAACCATTCATTGAGTTATCTAGCCACACCAAAGGCTTAACAACAATCTAGCATCAACACCAAGTCCACCCTTGGATCTCCCACTTGCATTCCACATGTTATCAAGGAGATAAACCAAGTAAGCATCTCACAAACTCCACTTGCATCCAACACTCCAAGTCTTGCTCTAAGGTTTAATTCCACAAGCCCTAAGACTTTCAACAAGTATAAAGACTTCAAGACAAATAAAAAACTCCTCAAATCCCTGATCATAACAACCACTTATCACCTAGTTGTTTTCCCTTTTGTTCATTGTTGATTAGCCTACTTTTGTAGCCTCAAACCTGTTCAACCTTGGCCTAACATAGGCCTGCAAGTTTACCTTTGACCTTCGGCAACCTTCCTTTCCTCAACCCTTCAGGTTGTAGCCTTTTTCTTTGCATCACTTTCCTAGTTGTTGCACAACCAACTCAACCAACCTTCTTAGCAGTCTCCAATAGGTTTTGGTACCCTTGTTGATGCCCTAAACTGCCTTGCAACCACCTTCTCTTCCTCACTCTGTGTGTTTATACTTCAAACACAACCCAACAACTTCCCTTCTTCTTGTGGCTATTGCCCTCAACTAGGTTGAACAGACTCAATACAAGCCTCACAAATGCTTTCTTTCAACTCTGTCCAACCTTCAATTGCCCTAATTCAAGTCTATCTAGCTTCACGAATCCCCTATTTTAGACTTGCAGAACCTTCCTAGGCTTTCTACCCTACTACCAGGCCTGCAGCCCTTGGCCTTCTTTATGTAGCCCCAGACCTAACCAGACCTCGGTTAATTTGATTGGATAAACCTTTGACTTAGCTATTCCAGAACAAATATCATTTTTCGTTCCTTAATTCGACCTCTTCTAGCTTGTTGCTTGTGGCTCCTTCTAGGGCTCTCTTGCTCTACAAATGAAGTTCCTCTCCCTTGTCTCTTAGGCTGAATTTAGTGGCTGCTCTCTCAACAAAGTTTTGATTCCATGTTGAATTTTATACAAGATACATAATAGAAACCAATCTTTTAATCTGATAATTACTACCTAATGATCTTCAAACAATTTATCTAATGCCACTAATATCATTGAGCAATTATACATATAATATTTCAACAATAAATACAACAGAAACAACAATGATCATAAAGAGACATCCATGCACAATTGAGACAACAAATTTTCCATGGGAAAACCAAACTTGAGAGAAAATCCAAAAACACTTCTTCTAAGGAGAAATTATTCTTCAACAAGGTTTACAATTCCAAATCATCTAGAAATTTGGGCCAATAATCCAAGTCCAAACTTCATTCAAATTCATCCTCTATCTACTCCCACGTGTGATTCTTATAGAAGAGATATGATGATGATGAGTGATCAAATGAAATGTCACATCATGTATATATATACAATTCAAATGGGTGCATTTACCCCTAAGGACACATTCCTTCATGAGCTGGGCCAACTTGTCTTTTTTGAGCCTACATGAAGCCTAATAAAAGTTTGAAATTTTATTTTTACTTTCTTAAATCTTCTAGGTTGACTTAGGAGGCCTCTTGACATGCAAGAATACCTCCCGATGCTACACAAAAATCAATGTATTCTGCTATGGTACTAATGATTGCATGTCATTGTGTCACTTAAAAAAATGATTGGTAGTAGTTGCTTTGGTTTATATGGAGGTCGGTTTGCTCTTTGAATTTTCATAGGGGCCTAATTGAAGTTCATTTTGTTGTGTGTTTGTTGCATGGTTCATCAGAGTTTTGTGCATGAAGGTTAACTGTTAAATTGTATCATGATCATTGTATTGAGGTTTAGATGTCACTAGGTTTATTAACAATATGATTGTTAGCCTCACTTTTGTTGGTACAATTTGTACTGAGAATTATTCATGATACTTGTATGTGTAGAAATATGGATTGTCTAGACTCTAGTTATTTTATGTTTTGGAGTTTTTGGTGACAATTTGGCAAAACAATTTTTAGTCAGAAAATGGTTTTTTTTGTTATTTAAGATCCATTTTTAATATAATAATGGATTTAGTGCCATGAAAAACCCAGGGGCACTCAATTTGTGCTGAGTTTACCAATCAAACTTGTAATTCCAACAAATTATTGTCAGATTTTAGGAAAATTTGACCAAACAAATATTAAGGCTTTTGATCATTTTGTTGGTGTATGTCGATTTAATGTATTTATATGATTGATGCCCTAGTCCATGCAGGGGTTAGACACTCCGAGCTTGTTGTATTATTGTAAGCATAGATTAATTATTTAATGATTGTCCTTGGTGTATATGGATCTCACTTTGCAAATGTTGTTTCAACACATTAAATGTTTGTATAAGATATTCATGGTAAACAAAAAACTGATCTGGTTTTCTGTCCTCTTGCCCTTGTTGTTTCATTCTAGGTAGGATCATCTGGACAAAAAAGGGGCGTAGTGGAGGCAAAGATAAAAGTTGTAATCAATGGGTTTGGAAGGATTGGTCGCAATTTTCTACGATGTTGGCACGGTCGAAAGGACTCCCCTTTGGATGTGGTTATCATCAATGACACCGGAGGTGTTAAACATGCCTCACATTTGCTCAAATATGATTCTATTCTTGGAACCTTTGACACAGATGTGTAGGTAGCAGGAAATGATGGCATTTCTGTAGATGGCAAGGTCATGAAAGTTGTATCAAATTGGAACCTTGTAAATTTTCATGGAAGTAAGTACATGAAACTAATCATTTGTATAGGATTATGTTGGGTCCCTATAATACTAGTGATTACCCCATTACTATTGTAGTTAAACCCCTTATTAATATTGTTGTGCCCCTATTGCCCCCATATTGTTATTACTGTGCCCATTAGAATCCCTCTATTGTTATTTTTGTGGCTTTATATTATTATTGTTAGGTCAGTTGGGTTATATTGTGACCCCTTAGACTCCTATATATAGAAATGAGGTTTTGTCATTTGAATCATCTAAGAATTGTTCATTTATGTAATGTAAAGGAGGTTTCCCCCTCGAAGAGGCTGGATTCTAAGGTGTTGATCTATCTTTTCTATCTTTGCTTGAGCTGGTTTCATAACATTTGGTTTCAAAGCTTTGGATTCTAGGGTTTCGCTGCTCCAAACAGGTCATCTTGGCATTTTCGCAATAAATTTTTTTTTCTGTGACATTGTAGAAGATAAAAAAAAACCCATTTGAGAAGACATAATGCTGAATTTCAGGTCCGAATTTCAGAGCTTTTTGCACTATATTTGCGGAGATATGATCTGAGGAAGTTGGTCTTTTTGCAGACTCTTATTACATTCCAAACAGGGGACCTGGGTAAAATCATCATAACTTTTTCCATGAGAATTGGATTGAAATTTCGTAAGAAGGTACAGAAAGAGGATGGACTGTAGTTTCTTGTATATATTTTTCGGAGCCAAAGGATGAAACACAGTGACTTGTGGCACATTGTACAAGTTCGCTCTACTGAACTAGTCTATAATCAGGTCACTGTGGGAGATTTCGCATAACTCTTCCTTGGAGAATCCAAATTGGATCAGATTGGTGGCATTGGAAAGAGGACACAGAGGGCTACCACAGGTTGCAATTTCAAAACTGGATGGTTTGAAAATACAGAGATACATCAGAGGCAATATCGAGCTCCTACAAAGTGAAAAAAAAGGTGTGTAGATTCTTTTAATTTTTTTTCTTAAGAGTGGTTTGAAAATTTATTTTGAAGGAATTCAAAGGGCTAGTAGAGCATTATTATCGGTAAATGATGCCCCGAGGAAAGAAAATGAAAAGACCTAGTAAGGAACCTGAAATCTCTAGCATGACTCATGAAGAAGAAGAAGAAATGCTATATGATATATCAAAATTACAAGAACAAGTGCAACAAGTTTCACTTGCACAAAAAGCAACAGAATCTAAGATGGATAGTTTAAGGAAAGATGTAGAAGCTAAGATGGATGGTTTAAAGAAAGTTGTAGAATCTAAGATGGATTGTTTAAAGAAAGGCGTAGAAACTAAGATGGATGGCATGGAAGCTAAGGTGAATAACATGGATGCTAAAATTGATTGCATGGATGATAAGATGGAAGAATTGAAGATAAATATGAATAAGTTGCTACAAGAAATGGTCACTAATGGTGAAAGGGTACTAAAGGAAACTCATGATGAGAACAAAAGAAATGTTAATCATGATTCCATAGACTCTAATGTGGGATCGAAGACTCACCATATTCCAAAAATCAACATGAGGAAGTTTGATGGCAAGGATTCTGCCACATGGATATTATAGATGGAGCAATTATTTCATCTCAATAATGTGCAAAACACACAAAAGGTACGTATGTCAACTTTATATTTGGAACCAAATCAGTTTGTATGGTATCAATGGCTTTGCTCTCGTAAAAAATTTATCACTTGGGCAATTTTTATGGAAGAATTGATAGCACATTATGAGGATACAAAAAGCAACACTTTTTTTAGCCAATTGATAAGTCTCAAACAAAAGGGTTCAATAATGGAGCACATTGAGGAGTTCCAAAAATTGAACATAAGGGTAAAAGATATTCCAGAGGAGCATAGGATTGATGTGTTCATAGGGTCTTTAAAGGATAATATCCAACATGATGTTCGCCTTTGGGAACCTGATTCATTAGAGAAGGCATTCAGGTTAGCAAGAAAAATGGAAAGCAAAATTATGGCAACCAGGAAGCATACCACTCACAACTATAAAGATGGAAGTGTTGTTGCCCCTAGTCTTCCACAACCTATAAGGTTGACACCACAACAATTGGAAGAAAAAAGAGCAAAAGGGCTTTGTTATAAGTGTGCTGAGAAGAAATTATTCTACATAGATTGTGAAGAGGAAGAAGAAAAGGAGCAAGAAAGGTCAAAAGAAGAGGATATACTCCAGGAACAAAGCCTAGATGAAGAACAAATAAATCCGACCATATCTTGTAATGCATTGGCGGGAATTACCACTCCTCAAACCATCAAGATAGAAGGACAAATCAAGAAGAAAAAGGTAATAGTGTTGATTGATTCAGGAAGCACCCACAATTTTATTCATTGTAAGGTAGCAAAAGAATTGAATTGCTTCCTATATCCAGCACCAGAGTGTCAAGTGATGATTGCAAATGGAGGAACAATAAATTGCTCTGGAAAGTGCCATAATATCAAGCTATCCATGGGAGAATATGTATTGACTAGCCCAATGCTTTCCATTCCAATGGGAGGTGCTGATGTTGTACTAGGAGTCCAATGGCTACAATCCTTGGGTACAATAGCTTTTAATTTTCAAGAACTTTTCATCAAATTTTCTATGGAAGGAAAGGAAGTTGAATTAAGGGGTATTGCAGGGAAACCAGGAAAGATAATCAGCTCTAATGGTATGACAAAGCTTCTAAAAAAGGAGCAAAGAGGTGTAATTGCACAATTATGTTCGCTAGATGTTTCCACATTGGAATCATCTATTTCTCCAGATCTCCAAAAAGTCCTGGACAATCATTCCAAGGTATTTGAGACTCCCAAAGGTCTCCCACCTATGTGTGATCATGATCATGCTATTCATCTGATTCCAGGAAGTGTTCCTCCAAACATCAGGCCGTACAGATATCCCTATGTCCAAAAAAGTGAAATTGAACGTATGGTTGCAGAAATGCTAGAGGCTGGTATAATTCAACCGAGTCAAAGTTCTTTCTCTGCTCCAGTAGTATTGGTGCACAAAAGGATGGATCATGGTGCATGTGTCTAGATTATAGGGAGCTCAACAAGCTCACTATTAAAGATAAGTTCCCCATTCCTGTCATTGATGAATTACTGGATGAATTGCATGGATCAATTTACTTCACCAAGTTGGATCTTCGTTCAGGATATCATCAAATCAGAATGAAGACTGAAGACATTCCGAAAACAACATTTAGAACTCATGAGGGTCATTATGAATTTTTGGTCATGCCTTTTGGCCTTACCAATGCACCTTCAACATTTCAAGGTTTGATGAATTCAATTTTCAAACCATTCCTTAGAAAATTTGTGTTAGTATTTTTTGATGATATACTAATCTACAGCAAGTCTTGGAAGGATCATGTTGAACATGTTGACAGGGTGCTACAACTATTGGAGGAGAAACAATTATATGCAAAAAGATCCAAATGTTTCTTTGGAGTCCAGGAGGTGGAATATCTGGGTCATATTGTATCTCATGAAGGAGTTAAGGTAGACCCTAGCAAAATTAAAGCCATTAAGGAATGGAAAATCCCCACATCCATAAAGCATCTGCGAGGATTTCTCAGGTTGACAGGGTATTATCGCAAGTTTGTTAAGAATTATGGGAGAATAGCAGCACCTCTAACAACATTATTGAAGAAAGATGCATTTTCATGGACTCCAGAAGCAACAAAGGCCTTTGAACATCTTAAAGAGGCAATGTGCCAAGCACCGATCTTAGCTACACCGGACTTCACAAAAACCTTTTTTGTGGAATGTGATGCTTCAGGAAATGGAATTGGTGTTGTTCTAATGCAAGATGAAAGACCCATTGCTTTTGAAAGTCGTCCAATCAAGGGAAAGTTTTTAAGCAAAGCTATTTATGAGAAGGAAATGTTGGCAATACTCCATGCACTTAAGAAATGGCGACCCTACCTAATGGGAAGACACTTCAAGGTAAAAATGGATCATGATAGCCTTAAATACTTTTTAGAACAAAGATTATCCTTTGAAGAGCAACAAAAGTGGGTCACAAAGATGTTGGGTTATGACTTTGAAATCATCTACAAAAAAGGGAAGCAAAATGTGGTGGCAGATGCACTCTCAAGAAAGGATGAGGATGTGGAAGCATTGTTGTGCGCCATTTCTATTATCCAACCAGATTGGATAAATGAAGCAAGGGAGGAATGGAAGAATGACGAAGAAGTGTGGGCACTTATTCGAAAGTTACAACAAGATTCCAGTATGTCTGATACATTTAGCTGGCAAAATGATTCATTATGGTACAAAGATCGCTTATACCTCTGTAAGAATTCCCAACTAAAACAAAAGATTCTTATGGAATTGCACACTTCTCCCTTAGGAGGGCACTCAGGATTTTTAAAAACTTACCACAGGGTTAAGAAGGAATTTTTTTGGGATGGCCTTAAATCAGATATTCAAAAGTTTGTGGCAGAATGTTTGGTTTGCCAAAAAAATAAAGTTGAAACAATTAAGACACCGGGTCTATTACAACCTTTATCCATTCCAAGCCAACGTTGGGAGGAGGTTTCAATGGATTTTATCACAGGTTTACCCAAGTCTGAGGGAAAGAGTGTCATCATGGTGGTAGTTGACAGACTTACCAAGTATGCACACTTTTGTGCATTATCACATCCATTTAAAGCCAGTACAGTTTCTACTGCATTTATGGAAACAATTCAAAAGCTACATGGAAACCCAAAGATTATTGTAAGTGACAGAGATCCCATTTTCACTGGAAATTTTTGGACATAATTATTTTCTTGTCTTGGTACTCAGTTAGCTCATAGCTCATCTTATCATCCTCAATCTGATGGGAAAACTGAGATAGTAAACAAATGTTTGGAAGGATATCTTCGTTGCTTTGTATCTGATAAACAGACACAATGGTTCAAATGGTTGCCTCTGGCTGAATGGTGGTATAACACTTCCTTCCATACAGCAACAAAAATGACCCCATTTATGGCACTTTATGGTTATCAACCACCATCCATCACATCATATTTAAGAGAAAATTCTAAGGTTCAGGCAGTGGAACATCACATCGAACATCAACAACAAGTCCTCCAACTCTTAAAGGATAACCTCGTGTTGGCACATAATAGAATGAAACAACAGGCAGATCAACATCGCAGTGAAAGAAGTTTTGATGTAGGTGATTGGGTATTCCTATGGCTACAACCATATAAGAAAATGTCCCTCAAGCAAGCTAATAAGGATAATAAATTATCACCAAAGTATTATGGTCTGTACAAGGTGTTGCAAAATATTGGTACTATGGCATACAAATTGGAGCTTCCCGCAGCTTCTCGATTACACCCAGTTTTCCATGTTTCATGTTTAAAGAAGGTTATAGGTAACAATATCTCAGTTCAAACAATATTTACAGAACTTAACGAGGAAGGAAAAATTATATTGGAACCAGAAGCAGTCACAGAAACAAGAACTCGACAGCTACGAAATCGATCAATTTCGGAGTATCTAATCAAGTGGAAGAACTTATTTGCTGAAGATTCCACATGGGAGGATGAGAATTTTATGCAGAAGTATCAGAACTACTCAAGCTTTGAGGACAACACTTTTTTGAAGGAGAGGGGCATGTTGGGTCCCTATAATACTAGTGATTACCCCATTACTATTGTAGTTATACCCCTTATTAATATTGTTGTGCCCCTATTGTCCCCATATTGTTATTACTGTGCCCCTTAGAATCCCTCTATTGTTATTTTTGTGGCTTTATATTATTATTGTTAGGTCAGCTGGGTTATATTGTGACTCCTTAGACTCCTATATATAGAAAGGAGGTTTTGTCATTTGAATCATCCAGGAGTTGTTCATTTATGTAATGTAAAGGAGGTTGTCCCCTCGAAGAGGCTAAATTCTAAGGCGTTGATCTATCTTTTCTATCTTTTCTTGAGCTGGTTTCATAACATATTATAGGTTAATGTTGCAGATTTGCTTACACTTAAGTATTGGATCAGATTCCCAATGTTTACATTTGGGTTTAGCATATATTGAAATTCTTTAGGATAATTATCGGTTCATTCAAAAATCAATAATTAGAGCGTTGTGAAATTGACATGTTCAGCACTTAACAGGGTCCTTTGGGTCTCAATTAGATTACTTAAATGCACTAACTTTAATCAACATGGTTAATTCTTTATTTTCTATGTATAGTATTTTGGTTGCTTAGGTGAACTTGGCTTGAGGACCGAAAGAAATCAAAATAGAGAATGAAAGACCTGATTTAACAAAATATAAGCATGTGCATTGCAAATTTGCTGATTAGCATATTTTAAGGGTATTTTTTAACTATTTCAAGTTTTAGAGTTTTTGGTCAAACAATTTTTTGGCAAATTGTGAGCTTTTGTTATTTAAAATGTGTTTTGGCTTGCATATATGGATTCAACACCTGAAAAACCCATAGAACACTCGAATTCTGGAAATATCACAATTCAAACTTACAATTTCAACAAATTCCTACTTAATTATGAACAAATTCCACTAAAAAATATACCCAAAACAACTCCAAAACCTATAACAAATAGACTACTAGCAAAGGAAACAACAACTGTCATCGTAGAAAAATTGTTAAATCTGTATAATACTGGGTAGCCTTCCAGGATTATTATATAGAGATAATTTATGCTTCTCAGCTCAGGACAAAATGCTTCATATTGTATTTGCAGGGACTATGGGATTGATTTGGTCATAGAAGGCACTGGCATGTTTGTTGACAGGGAAGGTGCTAGTAAGCATCTCCAGGCTGGGGCAAAGAAGGTTTTGATCATAGCTCCTAGAAAGGGAGATATTCCTACATATGTTTGTGGTGTGAACGAGGAAAAATATAATCTTGCATAAGAAAATATTAGCAATGCCTCCTCCACTACTAATTTCCTGGCTCCTTTCGTTAAAGTTCTGGACCATAAATTCGGTGAGTGTCATCTGGTTAAGTAAAATGAAAAATATATTCATTGCTTCCCCTATTTCATGTTGAAATCTAACATATCATTTTCTTCTGTCGATCACCATAGTTTATCTGGATTTAAAATGACATTGTTTAGTTCCTAGTTGAGGACATTGCTTTGTTCTTGTTCAATATGCTTTCCAATGTACAACTATTTTTTTTTAGTGCAGGAATCATCAAGGGCACCATGACAACAACTCATTCATATACTGGTGATCATAGACTTCTCGATTCTAGTAATAGAGATCTTAGGCGCGCTATAGCTGCAACCTTGAACATTGTCCCAACATCAACAAGAACAACGAAGGCAATGGCACTAGTTCTCCCAAGTTTGAAAGGGAAACTGAATGGAATTTCTCTGAGAGTGCCAACAACCAATGTATCAGTGGTTGATTTGGTTTTTTAGGTGGAGAAGAAGACATTTGCAGAGGAGGTGAATGAAACATTTTGAGAAAGTGCAGATAAAGAGCTTAATGGCATCCTTTGCAGTGTGTGATGAGCCTTTAGTGTCAATATATTTCAGGTGTTCAGATGTCTCCTCAACTGTGGATTCATCACTCACAATGGTGATGGGAGATGATATGGTGAAAGTGGTTGCTTGGTATGACAATGAATGGGGTTATTCACAGAGGGTTGTTGATTTGGCTGACATTGTTGCCAACAATTGGAAGTCTTAGACAATTAATTTCTCCTTTCTCAACCTAAGTTGGTACATAACAAATATGGTTGTTTTTGTTTTCCATTATTATTTGCTATGAAATGCGCCACTTAGTCTAATCTATGTAATGTATGTTTTATGTTGTTTATTTCATGACAACATTATGAACAATTTTTCAAATTATATTACAATTTTTTGGTTTTTGCAAGGTGCTTTGCATAATTCTTTTCCCCCTCTATTGGTAAGGGATGCCTTATTCAACTTACCAACATCATAGTTTCAAGCTCATAGTGTGTATTTATTAAGTTTATTTTTTGAGTTACATTCTGAATCATAGAAATTTTAAATAAAAAAATTATTCAAATTGTTAATTTTTTTGAGAAATTGTGTATCATGATTGAAACCACTCATCTTGGTAAGTGGTATTGGGACTTGGAGGAAAAGATAACCTCCTTGAAACTCAATCCCTTGTGATGCTTCACAACCATCAATTTTCACTCAATATCCATCATTTGATAAAGTGCAAGGGCAAGTTATGTGCGAAGAGGGAAAGGAAGTGGGATTGGGGCAATTTAAGTGCGAAGAGGGAAATGAAGTGGGATTGGGGCAAGTTATGTTCGAAGAGGGAAAGGAAGTGGGATTGGCAGAGAGAGAGAGAGAGAGAGAGAGAGAGAGAGAGAGAGAGAGAGAGAGAGAGTAAGTGGCATTGGGACTTGGAGGACAAGATAACCTCCTTGCAACTCAATCCCTTGTGATGCTTCACAACCATCAATTTTCACTCAATATCCATCATTTGATAAAGTGCAAGGGCAAGTTATGTGTGAAGAGGGAAAGGAAGTGGGATTGGGGCAAGTTATGTGCGAAGAGGGAAAGGAAGTGGGATTGGCAGAGAGAAAGAGAGAGAGAGAGATTGATAAAGTGCAAGGGCAAGTTATAAAGTGCAAGGGCAAGTTATGTGCGGAGAGAGAGAGAGAGAGAGAGAGAGAGAGAGAGAGAGAGAGAGAGAGAGAGAGAGGAAGTGGGATTGGCAGAGAGAAAGAGAGAGAGAAAGGAAGTGGGATTGGCAGAGAGCAAGAGAGAGAGAGATTGATAGAGAGAGAGAGAGAGAAGAGGGAAAGGAAGTGGGATTGGCAGAGAGAAAGAGAGAGAGAGAGAGAGAGAGAGAGAGAGAGAGAGAGAGAGAGAGAGAGAGAGAAGAGGGAAAGGAAGTGGGATTGGCAGAGAGAAAGAGAGAGAGAGATTGACAAAGTGTAAGGGCAAGTTATGTGCGGAGAGAGAGAGAGAGAGAGAGAGAGAGAGAGAGCAAGTTATGTGCGAAGTGTGAAAGGAAGTGGGATTGGCAGAAAGTGGTTGCTTGTTATGGTCTTTCTCTCTCTCTCTCTCTCTCTTTCTCAAGTGAACATTTTGGAGATTAACTTGCCACTATGGGTGTCACTACATAAATGCAAGTTTTTTCAGAATAAAATAGGCATTCCAGTTTTTTTCTTCATAAATTAGAAAGTACTGTTGAGCATGTATTCCTTAACCTCTTCCCGGTCTGCAGTGTAAATATTGTTTTACAAACATTACCTACCACCTACATATATTCCAAACCAATATTGGAAAATGTTTCATAAAATTCTTCAAATCAAAGGTGTTAATTTAACTCCCACAATGACTTTGTATACCCTATCATTTAACTCCACCAAACTACAACTCGATGTCATTTGAAATAAAAGTTATTTTAACTGTTCTCACTTTTGCTGCATTATCCCACCTACCATCTACAACATGAATTCTTGATAGAAGTTCATAAAATTCAGAATTTCCAGGCTCTAAGTTGCAAAGATGTTCCACTTTAACTCACCTACCTAAAAAATGCAATGAATTCAAGATGCATCAAACAAGGATCATTTTATAGTGTCATCTTTCTTAATAAAGTCTTGAGTCTATCTAAAATAATATGCATGACCAAGATGATCAATTATGCAAAAATAATATTTATGGCATAAGACTTCTGACTTATGCTCTATCAATGTTTTTCAAGCTCTATCCATGAGTTCTGGATGACTGCAAGTACACAAAAGTAAAAGAGATTAATTTGGTAAAAGAGAGAAAGAAAGAAATACTTACATCCTTATACTTGTTACAATAGATATAAATTCGAGATCAAGTGTACGAAAATTATAAATCCATGCAGATGTTAATATGATATTAGCACTAACTACAATCAATAATCTACATTAAATTAATCCTTTGTTAGAAAGTAAAGAGGGAACTGTTGTTAAGATTATGAAATAAATTAAGAGCACAATAAAAATGTATCCAAAAAGGAGGCATATCTTTCAAACACAAAAGTAGCTATCTAGGTTGAAAAACAAACACCTAGCTACAAAACTCCACAAAGGAGGTCGTTGAGGATTCTGAAAATACATTAAGAGCACAATAAATATGTAATTGAAAAAAGACATATCCTTAAAATACACAATCAGCTATCTAGGTTGAAGCACAAACGCCTAACTATATAACAATACGAAGGATATCGTTGAAGTATGTCAAGTGGAGGGATGGAATATTGGGAGCAAAAGATCAGATTAATGAAACATATCAAAAGTTTATGTTGAGCTTAAAATATTTAAATCGTTGAAGGGTATGGATAGCCTACAATAATATTCCTACCATTGACCTTTGGAGAGTTCATTTCACATAGCAATCAATCAGAGTCTTTATGGTTGCTTAAAAGTAACCAAATGGTGTTATAACAAGCATATATGTTGATGAAAGACAAATAATCAACTAGAAGAGCTTGAATGTTTGTTTATTAACTGTAACCTACCTCCAAGTTCAAAATGGGTAAGAACCAAACTTTTCTCAAGCCATATTTATTCTTTGCGCCAACAGAAGCAGGGTGCTTGATAGTCCAGGGTGGGGGAGATCCCCATGTGTGGGTGTGTCACTAATACAACAAAATGAACAAAAAAACCTAATGTATTATTTATTTAAAGACTTCTACATAAAATAAAAATGAAATGACATCATATTTATTTCAATTTCTATATTTAAATTTTAAGTAATTATAAACTAACATAAATCCATCTTATCCTTAGATCTATTAAACATCGATAGGGATAAAAAAAGGCAAGGTGAAAACCTCAAACATCTTTTCTCACACCAATGGATATTGTTTGAACTAAAATTAGGGGGTTGTAGCTATACTTGTACAACTTGTTACAACAAAGAAATTGGATAATTCTATCTCTAATACTCATATCCGTCCATCTCCATCTCAAGATAGGCAAGATGATGAAAACTTTTTTTCACAAATTCCATTCTCTAACATAGCTACTTGGAAACTATTTTACAAACTAATTAGATAACAAGATACATAGATAGATCATACCTAATTTTTCAATAGGCCTCAAAGGAAGTACCCAAACCCAACATGCAAGGATTGTAATCCCAATGCTTTATTCCATTTAGATTCTTGTTCTCACATTTGTTTAATAGATTTCTTCCCTCTCATGACTGGCGTATAACTTAATGTTTGTTTAACTACACTTACATAAGTGAGAGTTTGAATGTCTGCCTTTGTTACCCCTAGGTTGAGGGAACATCTTCCCTCACTATCTCTAATCATTGTTCCTCCCATGGATTATGAATTTGTTGTTTCACCATTTTGCCCTTGTATTTCTTCTCCATTTTTTTTTACATTTTTTGCCTTTTTTATTTTTTGCACTTAACTTCTTCCTGTCAATTTTCTAAGGACTTCTTGTGGCTCATTTCCAACTCCTCGCTCATATATTTATATTCCAATACATGAGAAATATATTTGTATTCCATATGAGGAATATATATATTTCGGTCGTCGAGGGATTTCTTAGACAACAAGACTCATAGCCATTACAAGAAATACTCATTATAAGTTCAACACATTGTGACATGTAGGATTTCTCCCTACCACTTGCGCTAAACCTAATTTAATTTCCATGAGAAATATCTTTATATTCCATATAAGGAATATACTTGTTTTGGTTCTTGATGGATTGCTTAACAAGGCTTGAAGCCATCACAAGAAATACTTAGTATGAACTTTGTTAGCCCTTTACAAATCCTTTATTATTTAGTGAAAGATTAACCAAGATATTACAAGATTTTATAATTCAGTGAAAGATTTGCTATGATTTTACAAGACAATATAATTTGGTGAGAGATTTGCCAAAAAAATTATATATACATGTTATATTATTGATAAAATCACCTTCCATATTCCCTATGTATCATGGGGATTCACCCATTTATTATACATATAAATTTAAGGACTTCTTAAAATTTTCCTTGACGCCAACTACCACCTATCTGTCTGATATTCCTTATGAGATTCCTTGGGAAACATATGTCCAACAATGTACGTTATAGAGGTGCATAACTCGTTATTCAAAATTGAAGAAAGATATTTGGAGTTTGGAGCTCCCTTCCAAGAGTCAACAAAGCTTAGAAATAGTTGTGCATTCTCTAAGTTCATTTCTTGATATTTACAAGAACCTTGGGCCAAAAATTAATGGCTTTATAGATATGATGATGCGTAGAAAGGAAACAGTAATGGGTCCCAATAAATGGGCTGAGGTAAGTAGGAGGGTTACAAAAGAACATGCCAAATCTATTTTTAATTTCAGAGGAAGGCCGAAAAGAAAGATGCTCAAGGTGTAATATTTCAAGCACCCTAAAATAGGCCATCATTTGTATGATAGGTTCCTTCCAGCGTATGGAAAGATTCCATGGAATGACGAGGTTCCACATTATTTCAAAAAATTATTTTATGCCAAATTCCTTTTGGGTATGAAACCTAATTATATTGACCTTCCATCTGAATCTTATGGTACCCAGAGAGGTCAGACATATGTACGTAGGGGTGAATTAAGGGATACTGAATTTCCTCGTCCTTCGACACCTTTGGTACCTCAACCCCCACATTTGGTAACTTTGCAGTCAGAGATGTATGTCACTTCTTTGATTGGTCAAGAAGCAAGGGATGCCATTATAGACAACATACAGACTACATTGACTGGAATTGATGTCAGTCTAAATCGAAAAAGAGCATGATATGATGCATGTGCTAATTTTGTATATAAATCAAATGTGGAGATAGATAATATGAATATTGAAGAGGTTAAAGTGTATGCAAAGGCTTGTCATGATGGTTGGAAAGACCTAATTGGTCACGAGGAAGAGGGCATGGGATCAATATGTGTTAATGTTTAGGGTGGATATTTTAATGTAATGTAATGTATGTGTTAATGTTCATTCACATACATTTTGTAATTTTTTTTTTATATAATCTAACACAAATGTATCATATATTCACCATTTGCAGTTAAGTCATTTGTTGAATGAAAATTTTGATAATATCATGGTGTCGGGTTCAGGTTCAAATCAATATATGTTGAGAGATGTTAGTTTTTTTGAAGAATTCATGTTGATACTATTAATTTACCTTTATTATATCGGTATTTTGAATACATATTTGTAAAAGAAATAGTTACATATATAATTAAATGCTAACAAATTTCCATTCCATTTGGCATTTTTGACACAACACCACTCTCTTCCTGCGTATTAGGAGACGTTTCAAATATTCTCTTGTCACAAGTATTGAATATTTAACTTTTGTTTTATTATAAATTGATGCAAGTTTCATTAAGAAATGAGATCTCTATCTTATAGTTTAAAAGTTTCGAATTTTAGGTTTTTGGAGACAGTTTCCCTTCTCTAGGGACATTAGCAATGGAGTCAACTACGGGGGTAGCGTTGTCTAGACAATTTGAAAATTTTGTTACAATTTTTTTAACACTGCGAGTTTATGCATTTTCATGTACAATTTTAAAATTTTAATATATCCATGTACATGTATTGTATAGGGAATCCAAGAGGGCACAATGCAGGGGGAACACCATGAGGTATTGCATGGAATTTGAAACTTGAGTCAGATACAAGGATTACATCGTGTAGACAACTTGAAAAAGTTGTTGATTTTTTAATATTGCGAGTTTATGCATTTTCATGTGCAATTTTAATTTTTTAATATATACATGTACATGTATTATACAGGGCATCCATGAGGGCACAATTCAGGGAAAACACCATGAGGTATTGCATGTTTTTTTAAACTTGAGTCAACTACGAGGATTGGATTGTCTACACAATTTTAAAAAGTTGTTACAATTTTTTTTATTATTAGAATTCATGCATTTTCATGTGAAATTTTAAATTTCTAATATATACATATACATGTGTTGTACAGGGCTTCCATGAGGGTGCAATGGAGGGGGAACACCACAGGGTATTGCATGGAATTTGAAACCTTTTATAATTTTGTTTTGATGATAAAATTCTCATTTAATTTTAAAACATTAAAATTTAATTTTAAAGTACACAATCTTATGTATATATGCATGTTACACATGTTGTGCAGGGCCCCCATGATTTTGATGATAGCACAAGGATGTTCAAATATCGTATATTTCAATGAGATTCTCTTTGACGCAAATTTTTATTTGACATTCCTTTTATTATATTTTCTTTTATCATGATATAAATTTTGGACATATTTAAAGTAAAACTCTTTATTATGAATTGATTTCTTTGATGCATATTTCTATTTGACAACTTTTTGTTATATTTACTTTTATAATGATATAAATTTTGGATATATTTTAAATAGAACTTTTTATTATGAATTGATCCTTAATATGCTAATTTTGAAGTCTATACATTTTGCATGATGATTGTTATAATGTTAGTAGAACATAATATGGAATTGGCTTCAAATTTATATGTTTTGTGAAGTTGTTTTTTCAAGTTGAATGAATAGTAAAATTGCAAATTAGAAAACATGGTACATTTTGCATTCATGAATTTTATCATTGTGTAGATGTCTAAAACAATCATAACTTAAAATTACATTATAAAACATGACACATTTTGCATGATGCATGGTTTGATGCTTAAAGGTTTTACATTTAAGTTCATGAATATGAGGTAATGAAAGTAAATTTTCATTTAGTTGGTACATTTTGCATGATGAGTTCATGAATATGAGGTAATGAAAGTAAATTTTCATTTAGTTGGTACATTTTGCATGATGATTCTTATAATGTTAGTAGATGATTCTTAGGTTTTGTTCAAAGTTATTTTGTTGAGTTGTTTAATGAATAGTAAAATTGGAAATTACAAAACATGCTACATTTTGCATTTGAATGAATCTTATCATGGTGTAGATGTCTAAAACAATCATATAACTTAAAATTGAATTATAAAACATGGTACATGTATACATTTTTCATTCATGAATAGATCATCATTTTGTATAGAAGGGATACTATGGATGTGGGTTGATACTTAACTTTTAATATAAAGTTGCTACCCAACTTTTGATACCCTTTGTAATAGTTACAATTTCCCCATACCAACTTTTCAAGTGATGTATGTTTCAAGTTAAATGATAAGTAGAATGCATGGGCCATTTTGGATTTCATTATTACCCACCAAAGTTCTCATGGATCAACCTTTGCTTGGTTGTTCTAGTTAACTTCCAACTCTTTGTTTGGTGTAAGGTTTCAGTTTATAGTTTGTGAGTTTAATCAACAATAAACATTATTTAAAACATGTTTGTTATGAAACTGTTGTGCTCCACAACAACCCCCCATTTCATAACATTTTATTTACAAAATTATTATATGAAATGGGTCCCTTTAGAAGTCAATTGGTATCAATATTGCATTAGTTGTAAAAGGTCCGCAAAACAAATGAAGGCATTATATAAAAACTTTTGAAAAACCCATATTGAATCAAATATAACAATCTTTTATCATTGCGATAAAGCGATCGCAAGATCGCATATCGCAATGACATAGAAGACGCAAATAAGTGACATATGGGATCCCGCCGATGCGATATCGCTATCGGCTATCGGCAAAACTCCATGCACATCATAAAGCACCCCATGCCATTAGCCCTGACGCAATGCGCAATCGACGATACTTTATACGTTGGCTAAGCACCTTAAGTCATTCACCCCGTTCCGATGCAATTCGCAATCGGCAATCGGGAATATCCCATGTATAATAATAAGGCGCCTAGATTCTACCCCCAATGCGATGTGATTTCGCTATCGACGGTCGGGGGTATGCTATCCGTATGTTTATATAACACCTATTCTCCCGATGCGATGCGATATCGCTATCGGTGATCTGCGTTTCAAAATTGTCAACATAAAGATTTAAAGTGTTCCCGATGCCCGATTGCGATATAACGCAGATTTCAAAAAAGCCGTTAAATGGAGGGATATTATGATCCATTCATATTTAAAGTTTGATCTCTTAAATAATCCATCACCTGCACTCAACTGCCAAAATATCCATAGCACGCTTAAGTGAGTCATTCAGCCGAATAATGGTGTAATGAGCATTTAAGGGCTGGCAGGCCTTAAATGGCCATTTAATGTATCTGTAAGATCTTCCCATGGATTGGATCCGCAACTATTTTTAAGAGTTAATCTCCCAGCATGCTTTGATTGATATATCTTTCCCATATTTTATTTTCATTAGCATATCTCTCTATTACGTTTATTTTCGCCGTTGTGCAGAATTCATCCATAGAAGGAAGCTCAAACAAGATGGGGAAGAAATCTAAGAAGACCGCAGGCGCTTCCACTACACCAGCTACAGGAAAAGCTCTCGTGGACAAGAAGAAGGGCTTAATATCTGATACTACATGCACAGGTCTCACCAGAGTTACTTGGCAAGGCACTTACAACCTAATTGAAGCCGAAGAACCAGTAAAGACAGTAACAGAAGCTACTGCGGATCCTACTCGGAAGTCTGAATGTACTCTCAAGGATTTAGCCGACTCTTTCCTTCACAGAATAGCGGCCAGGGAGCAAATTCTCCCATACACAGACGTAGTGCGGTGGGTGATTCAGGAAATCCCAATCTTGGATAGAACTTTCAGCACTAGAGATGGAAGAATTTTCGGATCGTTCAGGGCGGATGATTTAAGGCAAATGTATCATTTGCCCGAACTGGAGAAGATATATAATAATGCGTTCCTGGAGAAGTTTGCAAGTGAAAATGAAGTTGAATCCGAGCCCATTCGGGATTGGAGACAAAATCCAGCCAAACACAAACACGAATCTTCCGGTAAGTACTCGGTTGATTCTCTGGCTTCTCCTTATTGCTATGTGGGAATAATGATGTGTAGATTATGGGGATTGCATGACTCCGCTAATTTTACCATAGAAATGGTTCCTCTAATGGAGGCAGCAGTAAACAGTATAATCATGGATTGGGCCACCATCCTTTCTGACAAATTAGCACAAGCTGTGCGTGATTTTAGAAATCAGACTGTCGTCTCTGAAAGGAAAATTCCCCCATTCTATTACAGTGCATATATCTTAGATACACTATGTTTCAATTCTGAATTTCCCGTGCTCGGCTAGAGGTGGACGACACAAGATCCCACGGCTATCCACATATACCATCAGAAATTATGGAAGTCCTCTTACAAGCACCATCTGTACCAAATCTGCAATGGCTTTATGGTGCCTATTCATTATTCTATTTTTGATAAACCCATTCCCAAGATTTCCTATCAAGCTTCGTTTGATATAACAGCGGTAGCGAGTTGGTTCGGAGAGGAGAGCTTTACCTACATAAGAGTTTTCGGCAGCCAAGCCAACCCACATGTTCTCCCTTTGTATATACCAGATAAACTGCTAGCAAGAGAAATCGCTTATCAGATTATGGCTGAGAGTGTTACACAGACTCTCAAGAAAGAAAAGAAGAGGGGCTGGCCCTCTTTTCCCTTGAGGTGTGGCGTCTATACTCTGCATGATCTCAAACATGCAGAAAAGGAAGCCACAAAGATTCAATCCTTAACTCTGGCGACTATCCCAAATAGGCCATACGATCCAAAGAAAGTTGCCTACAATGCACTAGAACAGGCCAAATTGACAAAATTTGAGCACAAAGAAGATATGTTTGACGACCTATTCGTTTCAGTCGAAACAATAGGTCAGGCTAAAGAACTCGCTCGAATGAAATATAATGATGAAGGGCTGACTGAGTTTAATAAGCTTAGAGAACAGAGGTTGCAAACTCTGCCTCTAGATTTACTAGCAACAACCCCGGTGACATCATCAAGCGAGCCTGTTCGGCAACAGTCAAAGGAACCTCCGGTTGTAACAAAGGATCATAAGAAGGAATAGGAGGAAAGGCAGAGGAAAGAAAAAGAAGAAAGGCAGAAGAGAGCACACGAGGAGAAACAGAGGAAAGAGAAAGAGGAACAACAAAAGAAAGAGCAAGAGGAAAGTTAAAAGAAAGAACAAGAGGAACAGCAGAAAAGAGAGCAGGAAAAAGTGCGGAAGGAGTCCCAAGCTGAAAAGGAAAAACAAACCACCACTAATGTCAATATAGATACTACTATTGACCCTAATTTGCTTCAAGAGTGGAGGCAATTTGACTCTATCATCAGTGGGTTGGAATGTTCCAAGGATACAGACACTTCCAAGACAAACGATATACAAGACATCACTTCACCTCAGGTTCTAAGTGGAACCAGCGGCCCACCCATTTCCAAGGATGTTGAGATAATACCAAAAGACCCCTCCGACCAAATCATTCTCCAGGTAGAAGATATTCCTCCCCTGGATGTTTTCTACAGCCCGAGGCACAAGGCAGTGGTAAAAAGACAAAGGAAAAGGAGGAAGATTGATCAACCTCCCCCTTTTCCAGAACAAACTGTAACGGGCAGCGTGGTTTGGAAGGAGGAATTCGATCCCTCCGATGACCTAACAAAACTGTCACAGTATGCGGGAGCCTATTCGGCAGCAACAATCGACAAGGCATCGGAGGTAAGTCTTCTACTAAAGACTAAGGATCAAGAAATTTTCGCGCTACAGGCAGAATTGGCTGAGACAAAGCAGAAGGCAGAGCAGGCGGAGCAGCAGTTGTCGACACAACAACAAGTGAATAGTCAATTAACTCAGCAATTGCAGGCAGAAAAGCTAAGTGTCGACCAAAGCGCGATCCAGAAACAGAAGGAATTATCGGAGGCATTGGCACAATTGAAGGCAGCAAACGAGCAAATGATGAAAACAAAAGACGAGAAAATCGCTCAATTGTCATCGCAACTCGAAAAGATAAAGGGCGCTCAACAGGTGGGTGAATTCAGAGCAGAAGCAGTGCAACTAAACACTGCATTAATATCCCAAATTAGGCTCTTGTGTCAACAAATCGCTCAGGCAGAGCCATTGTGTGAGCTAACGACATCCATAAATCAGCAGGTAGAGAAGGCCAGGAATGAGTTAGACCAAGCCGAAGAGATCATAACCGCATATCTTGACTGGCAAGATTCTGATCAAGGGAGAGAAGCAAATTTGCCCAAGATTTCAGAAACATATAAAGACATACTTTTCACAGAATGGCACACTCAGGTGATGAAAGCAGAAAGGGCAGCTTCAAGATGTAAATCAACTTCCAGCAATTTGGTTGAACTAGTCAACAACACTCTCTACTTATCAAATATGATTTCCCAATGTACACCAGGAAAGATGACAACAACAAACACATTGGAACAATCATGCTATCCTGATTTAGAGGAAAAGGGGAGATTAATCGCTGGGATTAATAGTTTAACTATGGAAGCATACTGGCTCTTCCTGGTAAAGCCGCATACACAGAGAGCCGCCCTTAAGTGCCTAACGGATGCGATCGGGTATATAATTCCCGATATTCAGGATGCCACCTATGCCGCCCAGCTCAGTTCGCGCCTCAACAAACCTCCTGAAGTAGAGCCAATGCTTGCGATAAGTCAGCTCAGATTTAAAGGCAAGCAGCCTACCTGATGAATCATGCCACTGATTGCCAGATCGCTGAGGGAAATAGGATCAAAATTTATTGATATCGATTTAGTTGCATTTCAGTTTAATAGATATTTAGATTAATTTAGTATTTATAGACCCTTTCATTGTTTTGGAAAGGGTCATAAAGTTTTGTACCAGACTTAAGGACTGAAGTTTTCACTATTGTGCTTCAGTCAATATTCTTTTATGAAACTGGACCAGTTTTTCTTAATTCAACAAGGAGTCTTTTTATGCAATTGTGCACTATTGTCGTTGTTGTGAATGTTTCTGCGTTGAAGAAAGAATTACAAGTAGCGATTGATGTCGGGAGTGTCAAAGCAGCTCATATGGTATTTCTATCTATGTCTGAATTCATTCCTGTCATGTGAATTGTTATTTGATTATCCTTGCTATTTTTTATTATATGCATGCGTTGTAACAACAGATCTACATTCATACCACTATTGGATGTTTTATGATATGCTTTCCTTTTAATCATGTATATGTCGATAATATAAATGATGAGTGTGGTAATATCGCATTAATCGTTGGGCTTAACTATTTAGGCACAGTAATCTTAAATGAATTAATATCTATGTCTGATCGATGGAGTCATCTATATGCCTGTCTTTAGACACAGACCATCAAACGCTGCACTTTGAAGCTCAATAGATTCTCGGGATAGGTCATAGTTCTTTTATTCTTGTCAATAGTTTTAGTTATTCGCCCATCGCTAGCTTAGTTTTATAAATCATCCATTCATCCCGTTTATCTACTTTTGGGAAACTGGTCCCATTATCCCCAATCGGAGCCACTATTCCAAACGGAAAAGGAGCTGTACTAAGGTCCGGACCGGGTGGTTATCCCCGATGTTATTGCAGCAATTTTCGAGGCATCAACATTTTTGGTGCTAGAAGGAGGGCCATCAACTGTGAATGGCACATAAGCCAAAACCCATAAGCCATTCTAAGAGTAATTCTCCCTCCGAATCCCCTCGATCTTCCTATTTGCATACTGGTTCTCCAGTACCCAAACAAGAAGAAGAAGAATCAACTACCATTGCTCAAACCCATCATACTCCAGAACAATTAAGGCTTGAATCACCTGAAGTCCAGTCTCTTATGCATAAACTTCAGAGCTTCTCAATTTCACCACAGAAATCTGAGGTATCGCAAAGCAGTGCGACTTCGCAGTTCAATTTACCTCACCCTCTCACCAGACTTTAGAGCGAAAAGCTCGGTATTGAACCCACTGAGTTCCCTTTACCCAAGAGGAAAAAGGCGAAGAAAAATACTGAAGGATCTGATAGTGAAGAGCTTTCATCCACATCCTCCATTGCATCTTCCCCTCTGCAAAGTCAACCATCCACTCCCCCATTACATATTGTTGTTCACCAAGGATTAGAAGCTTCAACATCCCAACCTGCCCACTCCTCAGTATTATTTCCTTCCCATACATCTGGAATTCCAACAGTAGTATCAACCACTGTTGCTATTACAATGGCAGATCCATGGACCAGACCTGGTGCAGTCAACATGCCTACGCCATTGCATCCATTACCAGATTATCCTGAAAAATGGCTACCCATGTTTAATCCAGATGATGGAACCCAAGCTGAAGAACACATCAATAATTTCATGTTAGCAATCAACTTGAAAGGAGTAACAGAACAAGATGTTGTTGTTAGACTTTTCCCTTACACCTTGCAAGGATCAGCAGGATCCTGGTATTTTTCTTTACCCTCTGGTTCCATTACCAGTTGGAACACTTGCCAAGAGCAGTTTCTTACCAAATATGGAGATGATAGGTCTTTGGCAACTTTAATAAACGATCTCACCAATCTGAGAATAGAACATAGGGAACCAATTAAGGAATTTAATGCATGCTTCAATAAACTCCTAAATAAAATCCCTACAGCCTCCAAACCAAGCGAACAAATTCGAAGCGAATGGTATATAACAGCTCTGCCTGCCAATATAGCCATCTTTGTAGATAGAGCCGGGAAACCTACCTTAGCCGAAAACATGAAAGAAGCGCTTGCTGTGGAGAAACGCATCAATGCCCTGGAAAAGAAAGTTGCTCTGGAAGATAGAAAAGCCAAAAAAGTCTCTTTCAGAGATGACTCAAGAAAGAAAACCCCAAAAGACCCATACGACATGGAAGGTTTGCAAAAGGTCTTAAAAACGTTATCAAATGAAATGGTCGAAATAAAGAAGCAGGTAGCTGAAACCTCAACCAAAAGACCCTTTAGAACTTTTAAGAGAAATGAGTCAAAGCCCCAAATGTCATATCTAACGCAGACTTAGAGCAAGAAGAATAAGAGGAAGAGGAAACAATCACACTGACTGATGATGAAGAAGAAGTAGTAGAATGTCATGGAATGTGGGATTTTATACTCCCCAACTCCGATACTGATAATGAAGAAGAAGCATTATCGGTTACTACTAGAAGTAAAGGTATTCCTGAGCTCGTTCAAGTAACATCCAAGAAAAGGAGTGCTGGCGCCGCTACAACTAAAGAAAAAACACCTGCTAAGAAATCACCTGCAGCTGTTCCCCAGAACCAGCCCTCAACTTCTAATATTCCTTCAACATCTAAAACATTAGTCGTATCTGATTCAATGGAGTATAACATTGTTGATGACATGAAGAAAACTAAAGCAAACATTACTATGTTTGAGCTTAGTAAATTAAAGCATCAGCAGAAATTACTTCTTAAAGAATTGAATGCTGTTCCCTCTACACCGCTTCCCAATGCAAAAGCCGCTAATGATTCAGGCCAACCTCCTCCAGGTATGGTTGAAGCTACCGATTCAGTTCTAATTGGAGATAGATCAAATTCTCATACTCCACCCTTCCTGCTAACATATGAGATTTATAACAGAAACCTGCACAACTGTTTAATTGACTCAGGGGCATCATCTAACATAATGCCAGCTTCAGTTTGCTCTAAACTGAACATTGAACCCCAGAAGTCTGCTATTCATATTGTACAGTTGGACAGGACCAAAGTGCAGGTTGTGGGAGAAATTAATTCCGTAACCATCAGGTTGTATGCTGATCCCAGAGTAGTACAAAGTATTGACATCCTAATAGCCGATATACCTGAATTTTACGATTTAATTCTGAGTAGGGATTGGTCCGAAAAATTGCATGGATATATTTCCACTGATTGGTCACATATGTGGCTTCCCTACAAGGGCAAGCCAAATCAAATAAGGATCGATCGAGAGAAACATATGACCCACACAGTTACTGAATTTGAGCAAGAAAACCAACCCGTAGCGTTCAACAACAACATTTTGGGGAATTATTCATCAGAGTCATTCTTTGGCAACTTTGTTGCCCAACCATCTCCTTTTTCAGTCAATCATTTTACATCTCAGATTGAAATTTTTTCACAAACTGATAAGTCTAGATGTTTCAATGATGCTGAGAAAACTGTAAATACATTTGTTAATACCTCTTTATTTTGGTCTTTATATTTTGATGGCTCCAAATCTAGCGAGGGCTCGGGAGAAGGTTGCATTTTGGTTAGTCCACAAGGAGAAAAGACAATGCTGTCCTGTAGGCTGGAATTTGAATGCACTAACAATACAGCCGAATATGAAGCCTTAGTCCAGGGACTGTATAAAGCGATCGGTCTTAAAGTACAATATTTGAAAGTATTCGGCGATTCTGAAATTATCGTTAAACAGGTGAGGAATGCAATCCATTGTCTTTCAAATCACCTCAAGTACTATCAATCGCTAGTACAAGAACTTACTTCGCACTTTTCCACATTCAACATTTCCTCCATCCCCAGGTCTCAAAACTCGGCAGTCGATCTCCTAGCCAATGTAGCCTCCAAGCTTCTACCTTCTGAAGACTACAGCCTAGATAGATTTTCCGTAGAATTACTTTTTAGGCCTTCAATTCCTGACAATGTCACTAATTGGAGAGTATTCAATCATGATGAGGATATTTTACAATTTCTAACTTCTGAAAAGTCCTATGACGACCAAATTATTGAGGAAAATGACCATGATCTACAAATGAAAGAAACACCTCAGGAACATTCAATTCCTAGGCTAGTGGTAAAGCTCGAAGATCTTTATGATATCAAAGACAGGTTTAAACCTGTAATTAATGCAAAGCTCCAAAGTTCTACCCTTAGGTTCGAATTGATAAATCTAGGTACTGACCATGCTCCTCAAAATATTAATTTAGGATTGGGACTTTCCTTGGAAGAGAAGGAGGCATTTATTAAATTGTTAAGGAAAAACAAACAGGTCTTTGCTTGGAAGTATGATGATTTGCAGACATATGATACATCCATTATCCAGCATACCATTCCTATGCTTCCCGATCAGAAACCAATTCAGCAGAAGTTAAGAAAAATACATCCAAATTTAGAGAGCCAGATAAATTCGGAACTTAACAAACTCTTGAAAGCAAAGATTATTTTTCCTGTCCGACACTCAAACTGGGTCTCTAATATGGTGCCAGTTAGAAAGAAAAATGGCGACATTCGAATTTGTATTGATTTTAGAAATTTGAACAAAGCAAGCTTGAAAGACAATTTCCCATTACCTACTATGGAGCAAATACTCCAATCAGTAGCTGGCTCTGAATTGATGTCCTTTCTTGATGGTTTCTTAGGATATAACCAAGTTCTGGTTCATCCTGATGACCAGCTTAAAACCACATTCAGGACGAAATGGGGAACATATGCGTATCAGAAAATGCCTTTCGGACTTATAAATGCAAGAGCGACATTACAAAGAGCTATGGATATAGCTTTTAGAGGGTTGATTAATAGAACAGTAGTCGTCTATCTAGACGATATTACTGTATTCTCTAAGGAGAGGTATAATAATTTGCATGATCTAAATCAAATCTTCCAGCGTTGCAAAAGATATGGTATTTCTCTTAACCCTAAAAAGTCTTTCTTTGCTCTTGATCAAGGAAAACTCTTGGGTTTTACTGTATCCAAAGATGGCATTTATATTGATCCTGATCAAATCAAAGAAATCTCTGAAATCCCTTTCCCACACAATAAAAAATCGATGCAGTCATTTTTAGGCCAGATCAATTTTGTTAAAAGATTTGTTCCAGATTTTTCTCAAATTATTTTGCCACTTCAAACAATGATTAAGAAGAATTCAGTCTTTAAGTGGGGATCAATAGAAAAGGAAGCTTTTGATCTAATCAAGCAATCAATAATCAATGCCCCAGCCTTGAATACTCCAAATTTTTCTAATCATTTTACATTGTATACCATTGCATTCGACTTGTCTTATGCTGCAGTACTCACGCAACTAAATGATCACAATTTGGAAGCACCCATTTCGTTTTTTAGCTCAAATCTTCAGGGTGCTGAATTGAATTACTCCGATGTAGAAAAACAAGCCTTTGCTGTATTTAAAGAAGTCAAGCATTATAGACCCTTCCTTTTGAAAACTCACACAAAAGTTATAGTTCCTTTCCCAGCAGTTAGGCAACTATTAATCCAAAAAGAACTAGGTTAAAAAAGGGCAAATTGGGTCACAGCACTTCAAGAGTATGACTTAGAAATTAGGCCAGCAAAGATTGTTAGGGGCCAAGGTTTTTGCAGGATATTGGCAGGAGCATCCAACATTCCAGAATCAAGCGATACAGAGCAAACTGAAGAAATCAATCAGATAAGTGTTACTGTTTCTGAATCTCAATATGCAGATTTAATATTTTATTTAAAGAATGGTTATGCACCTCCAAACTTATCTTACAAGAACAAAAGGGCCATTAGGTTGAAAGCAAAGAATTTTACAATTATTGATGACGTCCTTTTTAAGCAGAATTATGATTCTATCTTGTTAAGATGCCTTGAGAAAACTGAAGCACAAAAGGTTTTGCAGGAGTTACATGATGGACCAGCGGGAGGACATTTTGGAGCTGATACAACAGCTCACAAAATTATTCATGCTGGTTACTATTGGCCTACTCTGTTTAAAGATGCCCACGAGTATGTAAGGAAATGCCTCAATTGTCAAACTTCTAGTGGAAGACAACGTAAATCAGCTTTCCCTCTGCAACCAGTCAACATTGAACAACCATTTGAGCAATGGGGATTGGATATCATTGGGGAGATTACTCCACCATCTTCCAAACATCATAAGTATATCCTTACCGCTACCGATTATTTTACTAAGTGGGTTGAGGCAATCCCTTTAAAGACAACAAATTCTGAAGCAATCATTGAATTCATAGATCAATTCATCATTACCAGGTTTGGTGTCCCAAATGCTCTTGTTTTTGATAATGTATCTTACTTTTCAGGCAATGCTATGTTTGATTTCGCTATTAAAAGAGGATTTAAATTAAAATATTCTGCTAATTACTATCCCCAGGGTAATGGCTTAGCAGAATCTACTAATAAGAATCTGATCAAAATTATTAAGCGAACTATAGAGCAAAACCATAAAAACTGGCATAAATCTTTAGTGTTTGCATTATGGGCTGATAGGATAACACAGAAAGCTTCTATAGGATCTTCTTCGTTCAATCTTGTGTATGGAAAAGAAGCAGTACTACCCACAAATCTTGTTCTTCCTTCTTTAGCCCTAGTGCAGTTCATTGAGGAAAGTCCTTCCTCTTCTATTCAGCTTAGACATGACCAAATTCTAAAATTAGAAGAGGAAAGAGAAAAAGCCAGGGTTATTCATGCCAAACATCAACAAGTCATTAAGGCAACTTTTGATTCAGTCTCATCCGGTTCAAAACAATTCCAAATCAGTGATTTAGTTCTGAAATGGGACAAAGCCCATGAGGATAAGGGTAAACATACCAAGTTCCAGAAGATGTGGCTTGGACCGTTTCAGATCTGTGAAAAGATAGGCCATTCGACCTTTATATTACAAGACTTATCAGGGTTGAGAGATTCTCTCCCTGTTAATGGCCTTATCTTGAAGAAATTCTTTAATTGAGGAGGTAACCCCTTCTCCTTCTAGTTTGATAGATTTTTGTAGTTTGTAGAATTTGCAGAAAATAATGTTGTAAGGTATCTACTATTGACCTTTGCTGTGTTTGAAAATTTGATCTATAAGAGTGCAGCGATATTTGCTTTTAAAATAATAGAACTCTTAACCAAAAGGCATAATTTCTAGGAAATTAGGTATCATTGTATTTTGAAATTACAGTTCAAGTTTTGTGAACTCCTTTCAAAGTTTAAAAGTATTGTAAATCATTCTCTGTTTTCAAATTCGTCTCAAAAGGATATCAATATCAAGATAGAAGCCAATCCAACTTCAGCATCTTCAACTCTTACCCTGTCATCCATTAACTCTTAAGGAGAAGATTGGTCATCCCATTCACTAAAGTTTATGATTACTCAGAGTGTAATTCTAAAATATCTGATATTAAAGATAAGAGGTCTTATTGCAAGCCTGCTTACCATGTTCATAGGGAAATAGTTTAATTGACATTACCAATACTGCATACCAAAACAGGGTAATGGCTTGAAATTACAAGACAAGGGGTCTCATCACGAGCCAACTTGTTTAGTTAGACTACTACCAGTGAATGGCATTGTCAACAGCTGGCCACCAAACCAGGACAATGCCTTTTTATCTTATCAACAACAGAAAAGGAAATGAAATACAAAATATGAAAACATGTTTTGAATTCATTATGTTAATCGCACTCTTAATTGAATGGAACAATGGGCAATAACATGGCTAAAAGGTATCCCTGTCGAAACTATAAATGTTTGCTGGCAGCAGAGGCTCTACCTATGACAGAGGAGTTCACTTTAAAAGCTGATTTGGAGAAGTTTTCTGTTTTATCATTATAAATCCATAGAGGCTCATTTAAAACTTAGAATGTATCTATTTTCTTAAAAAAGAGAGGAAATTAGCAAAAATATATTCATTTCACTTGGAATGCATATATACCTAGTTATATTAGAATTTTCCCCTTTGATTAGAATTCTATTTTTGAAAAAAGTTTAAGTATTTCTATACTTTTCAGATATAACTGTTTCTTCCAGCGAATCGCCAATTGTTGTGCTCCACAACAACCCCCCATTTCATAACATTTTATTTACAAAATTATTATATGAAATGGGTCCCTTTAGAAGTCAATTGGTATCAATATTGCATTAGTTGTAAAAGGTCCGCAAAACAAATGAAGGCATTATATAAAACCTTTTGAAAAACCCATATTGAATCAAATATAACAATCTTTTATCATTGCGATAAAGCGATCGCAAGATCGCATATCGCAATGACATAGAAGACACAAATAAGTGACATATGGGATCCCGCCGATGCGATATCGCTATCGGCTATCGGCAAAATTCCATGCACATCATAAAGCACCCCATGCCATTAGCCCTGACGCGATGCGCAATCGGCGATAAGTTATCGGCGATACTTTATACGCTGGCTAAGCACCTTAAGTCATTCACCCCGTTCCGATGCAATTCGCAATCGGCAATCGGGAATATCCCATATATAATAATAAGGCGCCTAGATTCTACCCCCGATGCGATGCGATTTCGCTATCGGCGGTCGGGGGTATGCTATTCGTATGTTTATATAACACCTATTCTCCCGATGCGATGCGATATCGCTATCGGTGATCCGCGTTTCAAAATTGTCAACATAAAGATTTAAAGTGTTCTCGATGCCCGATTGCGATATAACGCGGATTTCGAAAAAGCCATTAAATGGAGGGATATTATGATCCATTCGTATTTAAAGTTTGATCTCTTAAATAATCCATCACCTGCACTCAACTGCCAAAATATCCATAGAATGCTTAAGCGAGTCATTCAGCCGAATAATGGTGTAATGAGCATTTAAGGGGTGGCAGGCCTTAAACGGCCATTTAATGTATCTGTAAGATCTTCCCATGGATTGGATCCGCAACTATTTTTAAGAGTTAATCTCCTAGCACGCTTTGATTGATATATCTTTCCCATATTGGATTTTCATTAGCATATCTCTCTGTTACATTTATTTTCGCCGCTGTGCAGAATTCATCCATAGAAGGAAGCTCAAACAAGATGGGGAAGAAATCTAAGAAGACCGCAGGCGCTTCCACTACACCAGTTGTAGGACAAGCTCTCGTGGAAAAGAAGAAGGGCTTAATATCTGATACTACATGCACGGGTCTCAACAGAGTACTTGGCAAGGCACTTACAACCTAATTGAAGTCGAAGAACCAGTAAAGACAGTAACATAAGCTACTGCGGATACTACTTGGAAGTCTGAATGTACTCTCAAGGATTTAGCCGACTCTTTCCTTCACAGAATAGCGGCCAGGGAGCAAATTCTCCCATACACAGATGTAGTGCAGTGGGCGATTCAAGAAATCCCAATCTTGGATAGAACTTTTAGCACTAGAGATGGAAGAATTTTCGGATCGTTCAGGGCGGATGATTTAAGGCAAATGTATCATTTACCCGAACCGGAGAAGATATATAATAAAGCATTCCTGGAGAAGTTTGCAAGTGAAAATGAAGTTGAATCCGAGCCCATCCAGGATTGGAGACAAAATCCAGCCAAACACAAACACGAATCTTCCGGTAAGTACTCAGTTGATTCTCTGGCTTCTCCTTATTGCTATGCGGGAATAATGATGTGTAGATTATGGGGATTGCATGACTCCGCTAATTTTACCATAGAAATGGTTCCTCTAATGGAGGCAGCAGTAAACAGTATAATCATGGATTGGGCCACCATCCTTTCTGACAAATTAGCACAAGCTATGCGTGATTTTAGAAATCAGACTGTCATCTCTGAAAGGAAAATTCCCCCATTCTATTACAGTGCATATATCTTAGATACACTATGTTTCAATTCTGAATTTCCCGTGCTCGGCTGGAGGTGGATGGCACAAGATCCCACGGCTATCCACATATACCATCAGAAATTATGGAAGTCCTCTTACAAGCACCATCTGTACCAAATCTGCAATGGCTTTATGGTGCCTATTCATTATTCTATTTTTGATAAGCCCATTCCCAAGATTTCCTATCAAGCTTCGTTTGATATAACAGCGATAGCGAGTTGGTTCAGAGAGGAGAGATTTAGCTACATAAGAGTTTTCGGCAGCCAAGCCAACCCACATGTTCTCCCTTTGTATATACCAGATAAACTGCTAGCAAGAGAAATCGCTTATCAGATTATGGCTGAGAGTGTTACACAGACTCTCAAGAAAGAAAAGAAGAGGGGATGGCCCTCGTTTCCCTTGAGGTGTGGTGTCTATACTCTGCATGATCTCAAACATGCAGAAAAGGAAGCCACAAAGATTCAATCCTTAACTCTGGCGACTATCCCAAATAGGCCATACGATCCAAAGAAAGTTGCCTACAATGCACTAGAACAAGCCAAATTGACAAAATTTGAGCACAAAGAAGATATGTTTGACGACCTATTCGTTTCAGTCGAAACAATAGGTCAGGCTAAAGAACTCGCTCGAATGAAATATAATGATGAAAGGCTGACTGAGTTTAATAATCTTAGAGAACAGAGGTTGCAAACACTGCCTCTAGATTTACTAGCAACAACCCCGGTGACATCATCAAGCGAGCCTGTTCGGCAACAGTCAAAGGAACCTTCGGTTGTAACAAAGGATCATAAGAAGGAACAAGAGGAAAGGCAGAGAAAAGAAAAAGAAGAAAGGCAGAAGAGAGCACACGAGGAGAAACAGAGGAAAGAGAAAGAGGAACAACAAAAGAAAGAGCAAGAGGAAAGGCAAAAGAAAGAAAAAGAGGAACAACAGAAAAGAGAGCAGGAAAAAGTGTGGAAGGAGTCCCAAGCTGAAAAGGAAAAACAAACCACCACTGATGTCAATATAGATACTACTATTGACCCTAATTTTCTTCAAGAGTGGAGGAAATTTGACTCTATCATCAGTGGGTTGGAATGTTCCAAGGATACAAACACTTCCAAGACAAACGATATACAGGACATCACTTCACCTCAGGTTCTAAGTGGAACCAGCGGCCCACCCATTTCCAAGGATTTTGAGATAATACCAAAAGACCCCTCCGACCAAATCATTCTCCAGGTAGAAGATATTCCTCCCCTGGATGTTTTCTATAGCCCGAGGCATAAGGCAGTGGTAAAAAGACAAAGGAAAAGGAGGAAGATTGATCAACCTCCCCTTTTTCCAGAACAAACTGTAATGGGCAGCGTGGTTTGGAAGGAGGAATTCGATCCCTCCGATGACCTAACAAAACTGTCACAGTATGCGGGAGCCTATTCGGCAGCAACAATCGACAAGGCATCGAAGGTAAGTCTTCTACTAAAGACTAAGGATCAAGAAATTTTCGTGCTACAGGCAGAATTGGCTGAGACAAAGCAGAAGGCAGAGCAGGTGGAGCAGCAGTTGTCGACACAACAACAAGTGAACAGTCAATTAACTTAGCAATTGCAGGTAGAAAAGCTAAGTGTCGACCAAAGCGCGATCCAGAAACAAATGGAATTATCGGAGGCATTGGCACAATTGAAGGAAGCAAACGAGCAAATGATGAAAACAAAAGACGAGCAAATCGCTCAATTGTCATCGCAGCTCGAAAAGGTAAAGGGCGCTCAACAGGTGGGTGAATTCAGAGCAGAAGTAGTGCAAATAAAAACTGCATTAATATCCCAAATTAGGCTCCTGTGTCAACAAATCGCTCAGGAAGAGCCATTGTGTGAGCTAACGACATCCATAAATCAGCAGGTAGAGAAGGCCAGGAATGAGTTAGACCAAGCCGAAGAGATCATAACCGCATATCTTGACTGGCAAGATTCTGATCAAGGGAGAGAAGCAAATTTGCCCAAGATTTCAGAAACATATAAAGACATACTTTTCACAGAATGGCACACTCAGGTGATGAAAACAGAAAGGGCAGCTTCAAGATGTAAATCAACTTCCAGCAATTTGGTTGAACTAGTCAACAAAACTCTCTACTTATCAAATATGATTTCCCAATGTACACCAGGAAAGATGACAACAACAAACACATTGGAACAATCATGCTGTCCTGATTTAGAGGAAAAAGGGAGATTAATCACTGGGATTAATAGTTTAACTATGGAAGCATACTGGCTCTTCCTGGTAAAGCCGCATACACAGAGAGCCGCCCTTAAGTGCCTAACGGATGCAATCGGGTATATAATTCCCGATATTCAGGATGCCACCTATGCTGCCCAGCTCAGTTCGCGCCTCAAAAAACCTCCTAAAGTAGAGCCAATGCTTGCGATAAGTCAACTTAGATTTAAAGGCAAGCAGCCTACCTGATGAATCATGCCGCCGATTGCCAGATCGCTGAGGGAAGTAGGATCAAAGTTTATTGATATCGATTTAGTTACATTTCAGTTTAATATATATTTAGATTAATTTAGTATTTATAGACCCTTTCATTGTTTTGGAAAGGGTCATAAAGTTTTGTACCAGACTTAAAGACTGAAGTTTGCACTATTGTGCTTCAGTCAATATTCTTTTATGAAACTGGACCAGTTTTTCTTAATTCAACAAGGAGGCTTTTTATGCAATTGTGCACTATTGTCATTGTTGTGAATGTTTCTGCGTTGAAGAAAGAATTACAAGTAGCGATTGATATCGGGAGTGTCAAATCAGCTCATATGATATTTCTATCTATGTCTGAATTCATTCATGTCATGTGAATTGTTATTTGATTATCCTTGCTATTGTTGATTATATGCATGCGCTGTAACAGCAGATCTACATTCATACCACTATTGGATGTTTTATGATATGCTTTCCTTTTAATCATGTATATGTCGATAATATAAATGATGAGTGTGGTAATATCGCATTAATCGCTAGGCTTAACTATTTAGGCACAGTAATCTTAAATGAATTAATATCTATGTCTGATCGATGGAGTCATCTATATGCCTGTCTTTAGACACAGACCATCAAAAGCTGCACTTTGAAGCTCAATAGATTCCCGGGATAGGTCATAGTTCTTTTATTCTTGTCAATAGTTTTAGTTATTCGCCCATCGCTAGCTTAGTTTTATAAATCATCCATTCATCCCGTTTATCTACTTTTGGGAAACTGGTCCCATTATCCCCAGTCGGAGCCACTATTCCAAACAGAAAAGGAGTTGTACTAAGGTCTGGACCGGGTGGTTATCCCCGATGTTGTTGCAGCGATTTTTGAGGCATCAACAGAAACCAACTCACAAAAGATAGAAAAGAGAGATCCACGCCTTAGAATTTATCCTCTTCGAGGGGGAAACCTCCTTTACATTACATAAATGAACAATTCTTGGATGATATAAATGACAAAACCTCCTTTCTATATATAGGAGTCTATGGAGTCACAATATAATCCAGCCGACCTAACAATAATAATATAAAGCCACAAAAATAACGATAGAGGGATTCTATGGGCACATTAATAACAATATGGGGGTAATGGGGGCACAACAATATAAATAAGGAGTATAACTACAATAGTAATGGGGTAATCACTAGTATTATAGGGACCCAACATGCCCCTCTCCTTCAAAAAAGTGTTGTCCTCAACGCTTGAGTAGTTCTGGATACTTCTGCATAAAATTCTCATCCTCCCATTTGGAATCTTCAGCGGATAAGTTCTTCCACTTGATAAGGTACTTTGAAATTGATCGATTTCGTACCTGTCGAGTTCTTGTTTCTATAACTGCTTCCGGTTCCAATATAATTTTTCCTTCCTTGTCAAGTTCTGGCAATTTTGTTTGAACTGGGAGCTTGTCGCCTATAACCTTCTTTAAGCATGAAACATGGAAAAATGGGTGCAATCGAGAAGCTGTAGGAAGCTCCAATTTGTATGCCATAGTACCAATCTTTTGCAACACCTTGTACGGACCATAATACTTTGGTGATAATTTATTATCCTTCTTAGCTTGCTTGAGGGACATTTTCTTATATGGTTGTAGCCGTAGGAATACCCAATCACCTACATCAAAACTTCTTTCACTGCGATGTTGATCTGCCTGTTGTTTCATTCTATTCTGTGCCAACACGAGGTTATCCTTTAAGAGTTGGAGGACTTGTTGTTGATGTTCGATGTGATGTTCCACTGCCTGAACCTTAGAATTTTCTCTTAAATATGATGTGATGGATGGTGGTTGATACCCATAAAGTGCCATAAATGGGGTCATTTTTGTTGCTGTATGAAAGGAAGTGTTATACCACCATTCAGCCAGAGGAAACCATTTGACCCATTGTGTCTGTTTATCAGATACAAAGCAACGAAGATATCCTTCCAAACATTTGTTTACTATCTCAGTTTGCCCCTCAGATTGAGGATGATAAGATGAGCTATGAGTTAACTGAGTACCAAGACAAGAAATTAATTGTGTCCAAAAATTTCCAGTGAAAATGGGATCTCTGTCACTTACAATAATCTTTGGGTTTCCATGTAGCTTTTGAATTGTTTCCATAAATGCAGTAGAAACTGTACTGGCTTTAAATGGATGTGATAATGCACAAAAGTGTGCATACTTGGTAAGTCTGTCAACTACCACCATGATGACACTCTTTCCCTCAGACTTGGGTAAACCTGTGATAAAATCCATTGATACCTCCTCCCAACGTTGGCTTGGAATGGATAAAGGTTGTAATAGACCCGGAATCTTAATTGTTTCAACTTTATTTTGTTGGCAAACCAAACATTCTGCCACAAACTTTTGAACATCTGATTTAAGGCCATCCCAAAAAGATTCCTTCTTAACCCTGTGGTAAGTTTTTAAAAATCCTGAGTGCCCTCCTAAGGGAGAAGTGTGCAATTCCGTAAGAATCTTTTGTTTTAGCTGGGAATTCTTACAGAGGTATAAGCGATCTTTGTACCATAACGAATCATTTTTCCAGCTAAATGTATTAGATGTACTGGAATCTTGTTGTAGCTTTCGAATAAGTGCCCACACTTCTTCGTCATTCTTCCATTCCTCCCTTGCTTCATTTATCCAATCTGGTTGGATGATAGAAATAGCACACAAAAATGCTTCCACATCCTCATCCTTCCTTGAGAGCGCATCTGCCACCACATTTTGCTTCCCTTTTTTGTAGATGATTTCAAAGTCATAACCCAACATCTTTGTGACCCACTTTTGTTGCTCTTCAGAGGATAATCTTTGTTCTAAAAAGTATTTAAGGCTATCATGATCCGTTTTTACCTTGAAGTGTCTTCCCATTAGGTAGGGTCGCCATTTCTTAAGTGCATGGAGTATTGCCAACATTTCCTTCTCATAAATAGCTTTTCTTAAAAACTTTCCCTTGATTGGACGACTTTCAAAAGCAATGGGTCTTTCATCTTGCATTAGAACAACACCAATTCCATTTCCTGAAGCATCACATTCCACAATAAAGGTTTTTGTGAAGTCCGGTGTAGCTAAGACCGGTGCTTGGCACATTGCCTCTTTAAGATGTTCAAAGGCCTTTGTTGCTTCCGGAGTCCATGAAAATGCATCTTTCTTCAATATTGTCGTTAGACGTGCTGCTATTCTCCCATAATTCTTAACAAACTTGCGATAATACCCTATCAACCCAAGAAATCCACGCAAATGCTTTATGCATGTGGGGATTTTCCATTCCTTAATGGCTTTAATTTTGGTAGGGTCTACCTTAACTCCTTCATGAGATACAATATGACCCAAATATTCCACCTCTGGACTCCAAAGAAACATTTGGATCTTTTGGCATATAATTGTTTCTCTCCAATAGTTGTAGCACCCTGTCAACATGTTCAACATGATCCTTCCAAGACTTGCTGTAGATAAGTATATCATCAAAAAATACTAACACAAATTTTCTAAGGAATGGTTTGAAAATTGAATTCATCAAACCTTGAAATGTTGAAGGTGCATTGGTAAGGCCAAAAGGCATGACCAAAAATTCATAATGACCCTCATGAGTTCTAAATGCCGTTTTCAGAATGTCTTCAATCTTCATTCTGATTTGATGATATCCTGAACGAAGATCCAACTTGGTGAAGTAAATTGATCCATGCAATTCATCCAGTAATTCATCAATGACAGGAATGGGGAACTTATCTTTAATAGTGAGCTTGTTGAGCTCCCTATAATCCGGACACATGCGCCATGATCCATCCTTCTTGTGCACCAATACTACTGGAGCAGAGAAAGAACTTTGACTCGGTTGAATTATACCAGCCTCTAGCATTTCTGCAACCATACGTTCAATTTCACTTTTTTGGACATAGGGATATCTGTACGGCCTGATGTTTGGAGGAACACTTCCTGGAATCAGATGAATAGCATGATCATGATCACGCATAGGTGGGAGACCTTTGGGAGTCTCAAATACCTTGGAATGATTGTCCAGGACTTTTTGGAGATCTGGAGAAATAGATGATTCTAATGTGGAAACATCTAGCGAACATAATTGTGCAATTACACCCCTTTGCTCCTTTTTTAGAAGCTTTGTCATACCATTAGAGCTGATTATCTTTCCTGGTTTCCCTGCAATACCCCTTAATTCAACTTCCTTTCCTTCCACAAAAAATTTCATGAAAAGTTCTTGAAAATTAAAAGCTATTGTACCCAAGGATTGTAGCCATTGGACTCCTAGTACAACATCAGCACCTCCCATTGGAATGGAAAGCATTGGGCTAGTCAATACATATTCTCCCATGGATAGCTTGATATTATGGCACTTTCCAGAGAAATTTATTGTTCCTCCATTTGCAATCATCACTTGACACTCTGGTGCTGGATATAGGAAGCAATTCAATTCTTTTGCTACCCTACAATGAATAAAATTGTGGGTGCTTCCTGAATCAATCAACACTATCACCTTTTTCTTCTTGATTTGTCCTTCTATCTTGATGGTTTGAGGAGTGGTAATTCCCGCCAATGCATTACAAGATATGGTCGGATTTATTTGTTCTTCATCTAGGCTTTGTTCCTGGAACATATCCTGTTCTTTTGACCTTTCTTACTCCTTTTCTTCTTCCTCTTCACAATCTATGTAGAATAATTTCTTCTCAGCACACTTATGACCTTTAGTGTATTTGCTATCACAACTATAACAAATCCCTTTTGCTCTTTTTTCTTCCAATTGTTGTGGTGTCAACCTTATAGGTTGTGGAAGACTAGGGGCAACTGCACTTCCGTCTTTATAGTTGTGAGTGGTATGCTTCCTGGTTGCCATAATTTTTCTTTCCATTTTTCTTGCTAACCTGAATGCCTTCTCTAATGAATCAGGTTCCCAAAGTCGAACATCATGTTGGATATTATCCTTTAAAGACCCTATGAACACATCAATCCTATGCTCCTCTGGAATATCTTTTACCTTTATGTTCAATTTTTGGAACTCCTCAATGTGCTCCATTATTGAACCCTTTTTTTTGAGACTTATCAATTGGCTAAAAAAAGTGTTGCTTTTTGTATCCTCATAATGTGCTATCAATTCTTCCGTAAAAATTGCCCAAGTGATAAATTGTTTACGAGAGCAAAGCCATTGATACCATACAAATTGATTTGGTTCCAAATATAAAGTTTCCATACGTACCTTTTGTGTGTTTTGCACATTATTGAGATCGAAGAACTGCTCCATCTGTAATATCCATGTGGCGGGATCCTTGCCATCAAACTTCCTCATATCGATTTTTGGAATATGGTGATTCTTCAATCCAACATTAGCGTCTATGGAATCATGATTAACATTTATTTTGTTCTCATCATGAGTTTCCTTTAGTACCCTTTCACCCTTAGGGATGATTTCTTGTAGCAACTTATTCATATTTATCTTCAATTCATCCATGTCTGTCTTCAAATCTATCTTCAAATCATCCATCTTAGCTTCCACGTCAATCATCTTAGCTTCTACACCTTTCTTTAAACAGTCCATCTTAGCTTCTACACCTTTCTTTAAACCATCCATCTTAGCTTCTACATCTTTCTTTAAACCATCCATCTTAGATTCTGTTCCCTTTTGTGCAAGGGACAGTTGTTGCACTTGGTCTTGTAATTTTGATATATCATGTTGCATTTCTTCCTCTTCTTCATGAGTCATGCTAGAGCTTTCAGGTTCCTTACTAGGTGTTTTCATTTTATTTTCTTGGGGCATCAGTTACCGATAATAATGCTTTACTACGCCCTTTGAATTCCTTCAAACCAAGCTTATGCAAAAATAAAAAATAAAAACTACACACCTTTTTTTACTTTGTAGAAGCCTGATATTGAATCTGATGTATCTCTGTAATTTCGAATCATCCAATTCTAAAATTGTGAACTGTAGTAGCCTTCTATGTCCTCTTTCTAATGCCACTGGTCTGAACCAAATTGGATTCTCCAAGAAAGAGTTATGCCCAATCTCCCGCAGTGGCCTGATTATAGACTAGTTCAGTAGAGCGAACTTGTATGAAGTTCCATGTGTCACTGTTTCAACCTTTGACTCTGAAAAATATATAAAAGAAAATTACAGTCCGTCCTCTTTCTGTACCTTCTTACGAAATTTCAATCCGATGCTCAGAAAGAAAGTTATGACGATTTTTCCCAGGTCACCTGTTTTGAGTGTAATTCAGGAGTCTGCAAAACGACCAACTTCCTGAGATCATATCTCCAAAAATATCGTGCGAAAAGCTCTGAAATTCGGACCCAAGGTTCAACGATATTTCTTCTCAAATGGGTTTGTTTTGCGACTTCTGAAACGTTACAGAAAAAAGTTATAGCGAAAATTCCACGATGACCTGTTTGGAGCACCGAAACCCTAGAATACAAAGCTCTGATACCAAATGTTATGAAACCAGCTCACAAAAGATAGAAAAGAGAGATCCACGCCTTAGAATTCAGCCTCTTCGAGGGGGCAACCTCCTTTACATTATATAAATGAACAATTCTTGGATGATACAAATGACAAAACCTCCTTTCTATATATAGGAGTCTATGGAGTCACAATATAATCCAGCCGACCTAACAATAATAATATAAAGCCACAAAAATAACAATAGAGGGATTCTATGGGCACATTAATAACAATATGGGGGTAATGGGGGCACAACAATATAAATAAGGGGTATAAATACAATAGTAATGGGGTAATCACTAGTATTATAGGGACCCAACAATGTTACATTTTGCATGATGCAGGGTTCGATGCTTAAAGGTTTTACATTTAAGTTCATGAATATAAATCAACGTTTATAAATTTTCATCTAGTTGGTACATTTGGCATCAGGATTCTTATAATGTTAGTAGAAGATAATAAGTATTTGGGTTGATTCTTAGTTTTGTGAAGTTATTTTGTTTAGTTGTTTAATGAATAGTAAAATTGAGAATTACAAAACATGGTACATTTTGCATTGATGAATAGGTCATCATCTTGTATAAAAGAGCTACTATGGATGTGGGTTGATACTTAACTTTTAATATAAAGTTGTTCAAAGCAAACATACTATAAAATTGCATTATAAAACATACATTCTAAATTACCTTCTTTGTCTTAAAGTCTACTTTCAGATACTATTGTTATTTTCATGAAATTTGAGCAAGCTTAGAGATTGATAATTAAAAATTGCAATGTTGAATCAACTAAAGTTGCATTACTCTCAAAAGTTTCATTAAAGTAAATGGATTTTTCAAATATTAAATACTATGTGTGGAGCATGCATTTTTAGTTTTAATAGGTTTTGTATGCATTGCATGTATAGGGCAAACCCAATAAAATGCATTTTTTTGAGCTATCAAGATGTACAAGAGATAAAAAACATTTGAAATTGATGGTAATGTGATTTTAATAAAGTAAATAATGTTACTAAGTTATTGAAATTTATTTAAATGTTACCTTCTCTAACAATATTAGAAGCTCGATCACCTTTAGATGACACTATAGTCTCCGTTGATTCCATCTCTTCGAAGCTTGCAAGCGAAAATTTTCCCCTTTGTATTAATTCTTGTATGTTGCTAAGATATCACGTACATATTGTTTTCACAAACATCATTGAATTGTGTGTCCTTTATGTAAACATAACAAAAACAATATTCTTTTCTTCTATCAAATGCATTTTGGTACTCTCTTGTTTTAATTGAATGAAATTTTCGATTTCCTTTTACTGTTTCAGCTTCATATATATTTGATCTATCTACATCTTGGACTCCAATATGCCAAAAAAACCTATAGTGAATTCAAAAAAGAATTTAAATATGTTATTTAAAATACAATTTATATATCAAAGATAATCATTGATCAGTTATTTAAACTATATAATTTATAAATGTTTAAAATTAGAAAATTAATAAAAATGATCATATATTAAAAATATATACAAGTTAATGTATATGTACATACCTACGTACCTCCCTTGATGGGTTAGTCTCATGGCTTAGTGCAACAATGAACCATTGAATAAATATTTCAGCTGAGACAAGTCAGTTTGTAGAGTGGTCTATTTGATATATTCAAAGTCCTCATTTTATACATGCCCATGCGCCATCATGTTCTCCTTTTCCATGACTAGTATCAATGAAATCCCAACAATGTTTAATGTTGTTTTTCATATGAAGGCGAGACATCCAAAATAATGATCGTGAATATTTGAATTGACCTGCACATCCATCTAACCATATCCAATGTTCATTGAATTTTATTCCATGACCTTTCAATGAGTCATAAATCTTATCAAATAAATGTTGTACAAAATGCGTATCATGTGTACAATAATCACTAATATAAAAATGATATTCTTTAATAACATCTCGATTCTAATTGGTGCTTTTTATATGATCAACATTTTGTTCAACATGTTTATATAGAACATGGACAAGCATAAAGACTTTGCTCAGAATGATAATATTCACTATGTATTTCGTTTTGTGCAAAAAATGTGTACTTTTATGCAAAATCAACTATTGACAAAATGGTCCCTGGTGGAAAAATTTCACAGGATTTTTTGAACTATAGGTCTTTCCATCGAGCTCTATGAGAATGTTTGGTGTATTTATAAATTTCTATCTCAAAATTCAAAAACTATATCACAAAAAATCCTTCTTCTTGTAATTCAATCCTTCTAGCACTTGTACTACTACTTGAACTAATCGATGTATGGATATATTCATATGTCTTCCATTCCACTTTTATGTTCGAAAATGATTAATCATTCATATCAATAGGATATTTGTCATGAAAGAAAGTCAAATTTCCACAATAATCACATATTTTACCACCAACACATTTATTTTGGTAAAATAATTCATGATTTTCTCTTGCACACAGAATTTGGGATATGAAATCATAGATAGTGGAAGGAAGAGGTGAATTTTTCCAAAATGTTTTACCTAACTTAAGGAAGGTGTCATAATATAATTGAAATTCCACATGATAAAGACAACAACAAGTGTCACATATAGTCATAGGTTTCACATACCATTGTTTTTGTTGCACAAAAACAATTACTCAGATATTAATTCCACGATTCTCTTCTTTGAACTTATTGAACAACTTTATCTGAGTGGTGTACACAATATGCTTTGCATGTTCTTTATACTGATTTCATGCTATTCTTCGTCGCAACACATCCCTTGATTTTGGTGAAAGACATGCATTTTTCATCCAATATTCATATATTATTTTTTTAACACCTTCTCAAAGTGTATCTTTGTATGGTTGTCTACAAATAATTGTCCAACAAGCAAGCTCATAATTTACATCTATTTGCAATCTAAATTTCCTATGCTTATGCAATTCTTTTTGTGAGGTCCCTAATGCTTTTGCCATATATTTTACCAAATTATTTTCTTTTAGTACTTAATGAAACCACTGCTATTTGTATTGCTCTATGTACATATAGATCAATTTTATTTCTAAATCTTCCAATTGATTTTAAAGCACTATTTATATTTTGAATCGCAATTTCCTTCACCTTTTTATCTTTCGTTGATTTTCAAATGCCCAATAGTGTTGTAGCTTCTTTTAATTTCTTCGATGTTAAGAGATCTCTCAAACTTTGAGCTTGAACTGTCACATTTTCATCTTTGAAGAACTTATCAATAATGAACTTAACACGATATCATATAACATGGTCAACTTTTTTTAACTCCATATGTGTGAGTGTCCAAATTTTCTACCATATCATCATCGAAATTGATTTCACTTGTACATATGAGAATTTAATGTAAATGAGTATAAATATATATTCAAAAATTAAATTTAAAAATAGAGTTCATGAAATTGAAACCGATAAATATGTATAATTTCAATAATACATGCCATATACATACATACCTAAGGGTGGTTCAAATTCTTCAATTGAATCTATTTCAACGCCTTCAACAACGTCATCAATCATTGGTTTATTTTCTTCTTCACTTTGTCTTTCAACATTTTCAATCTCATTATCACTGTTATGAGGAAAATCTCTCTCTGTTTATATTGCAAAATATTTTTCAAATTAGTTCATCAATTAAAATTTAAGTTGCATAATAAACTACTAAATTTTAAATATCATTTATAATATCTACATTTACATACCTGGTTCAACTTCTTGTTGAGATTGATTTTCCCTTTCAATATTTAAGCGTTCTTTCTTCTTTCTTTTGTAATAGTTTCTTGAGTATTCTCTATGAGCCTCAATGTCTCTAATTTGATCATATTTTCTCTTGCAATTTCTTTAATTCCCCATGATAATTCAATCTATATAGATTTTTAAAATCAAGCCCAAAAAATTTACTTTCAAAATCAAGCAAAAAAAAAGTCACTTTCAAAATCCAGCCCAAAAAAACTCACTTTCAAAATCTAGCCCAAAAAAATCACTTTAAAAATCCAGCCCCAAAAAATTACTTTCAAAATCTAGCCCAAAAAAAACTCACTTTAAAAATCCAACCCAAAAAAATTACTTTCAAAATCCAGCCAAAAATATTTTCTGTCCAAAAATTAGATTCAAAGAAGTTTGGTATTCAAAATCTGCACATGAAGAATGTGAGTGCAAAAATGAAGTTTCGACCGAATTTATTTATAGCGTTCGGCTGAAATGGTTATATCAAACGATCACATCGTTTCAATTTCGTGGCCAATGGAAAATATGGATAGGTTTTTCAACCAAACTTTGTTAGATTTTTTATCGAAATTTTTTTTCCATTAATTTTAACATCTGTTCATGGCAAAAAAAAATTCGGCCGATTTTTTTTTTTAGCTGATTCGTTTTTCCCCAACTGAAAACTTGCAACAACTTGACTCTTTTCACCTTTCTCCAATTTTAGAATGGTTAAACTCCATCAAATATAGTGAATTTACTTTCAAAATCAATACCAACATTTGCAGAATTGAATCTACTTTCAATAGATATAAATTTATGGAATTTCATAGACATTTGCTAATTTTAACTAATTTTCTAGTAAAATGTATGCAAAAATGTATGAAGGTCATTATGATTCACTGAAATCAAAATTCTATATCTTCCAAAATACACTGTTAAAAAATATGGAAAATTTATGGTGCATTACGTTGGTTCGTCTTCTTTAGTGGGTAGTTTTTATATTTTTTGTTTTAACTAATATGTTGAGACACATGGTGCTCTGTTATACATTTTCAAAATCTGCAGTTTTTTCATATTGGTTTAGATAAAAAAATTCTAGTAATTATGATGTGCATTTTTTGGTTTCATAAATATAGCCATATCGAAGTAGAATATGTCTACATTGTTTCAATACATTTTTTTTCCAAAAACATAAGGTTAAGAAAGAATACGCTGGGGCCAAAAAACATGACTTTTTATGAATCACTTGATTTTTAAAGAAAACACTCAAACAATTTCTAAGTTGACATATCAAATGTGAATACAAAAATTCTAAAAAGTAATCAATATAAAGATAATAATACTTCTAACAAGTTTTATTTTTAGTGTAAAATGAAATTCTAAACAAAAAATTATTTCAGCTTGCTGAAAGTTGAAAAACTTCTAAAAATGATATTTTTTTCTCAAAATAAAGCCAAAAATGTAACCCAACTCAAGCACATGGTGTGATGGTTTCGTACCTAGGAGTGAATGTAATAAACATTAAGTGTGAATTATTAACACTTACTAATAATAAAATATTTATTATTTTATTTTTTCATACCTTGGGGGTACATATTTGTCTTTTGAAAAATGTCATAAAGACTTAGATCAATACATACTATAAGAGATCTACTTGATCATATTTTAACCATAATTATTACCTTTTTTCTTTCCGCTTTGTCTCCCATTTAATTTCATAAAAAAAATATTATTTCCACTCATATATGACTTATCTTATGTCAACTAGCAAGTTGTTATCACTCTGATAATTCCTTTGAAGTAATAAGAAGGAAAAATCAAAGGTAACCACAATATGCTTTTGGAGATCAGGACCTAGCCTTCCTGATGCTTAGAGAGGGCTCTCTCTTTAAAATTTAACTTTGTTTTAGTTAAGATGTTTTAGGCTAGCTATATGATTGTTCTAAGGGTGTTTGATTTGTGCCTGAGATTGGGTGGTGGGATCTGCTTAGACAAATGGATAAATTGATTTCTTTTAGACCATTGGGCTATGGAGTCAACTAATAAGGAAGAAAAATTGGATTAACTCATTAAAGGGGATGTTCCAAGGGAAAGATAGCAGAGTGTATTTTAGAAGTTTGAGACAGAGGGGTGAAAGGGTTTCACTCGGGGTGAGAGAACAGTTAAGGGTTCTCAGACCCGGATAATGAATGAGGAAGGAAGGGGTAATCGAGATCAAAGGGCAGTTAAGAATCCTTTAACCTGGATTATTCATGAAATCAATCTAAACCAAAGAGAAATTAAGAATTCTTTAATTTAAATATTAGAAGAAAACATTCAAATGCTTAACTATTAAGACAAAGTGTGATTTAAACAAGTTCTGAAATATTATTCCAGTTATAACGTTTAGATTGAAACACATATAAGATTATCAATAACTTTGAGAAAAATGACGATAACACATGAAAATACTTGTCTGAAATTCGCTCAACACATGAATCCTTGGAAAAGTCTAATCTTTATTTATCAATCTAGCTTGCTGGCTCATCAACTGATACAATAACCTTCTGGGCATTTTTTGATCAAAAAGTCTATAGAAATGTTTAATAGAATCCACACTACATACTTCGAATTGTGAAGTATTTATACAAAAGTTTATTACAAAATATCTCAAACTGATTTGAGATTTAATCTAGGGAAGAAAAATATCTTCTTGCAAGAAGATAGAGACAGCTATTGAACTGCTTCATGCTGTCCCTTTTATTTTGATACTATTGGCTGTTATGTTGTGATTTTTAGTTCTTTATGCTGCTTTTTTGTTTGGTCTTTCACGTTGGAAGCTTTATTTACTTTAGGCTTTCATCTGATACACTTTGACCCTGTTGACCTGTCTTCATCCTTTTACCATGTTGTTTTACTTTTACTGTACATTAACCTTTTTACTATATATTTCTATAGTAAATCAGTTAATTTCTCCCATGTTTCTACATCAGGTAATTGGATTTTTAACATCCTCCTATATATTTCATCTTCGTCGGTGTATTTGGTAAAAGTAGGATTATTGTTAAACATGTGTTTTACCTCATATTGGAGGTAAAACAAGTTTTAAAATGTCTGGTAGAGTACTTTTCCTGTTGGCAATGCCTTTATTGATGATGTATTCACCTGATCTTTTGCTACCTCTCTGATTTTCTTGTTGTAATCCTCCTGTGTCATGAGATTTTCATTTATCACTAAGGGACTGGGTAATCCATTTTCTCTCAAAATTTGGAACTTAGCCATAAATATGTCAATGGCTATTTTCATATTCTGACACTTATCCTCCAAGTTTTGCATTAAGTTTCTCTTGGAGAGGACCTTTCTGACCTCCAAAATTGTCTCTGTTCTGTCCTCTATGTCCAACTCCTGAAGCTCCTACTTATTCATGCTGTTAAGGAATTGGATAATTCTGGTAGGCTCTTCTGAAATTTGTCCTAATTATTCCTTTACTTTCTGGATGACCTCTATAGCCAGATTTATCAGCTCTACTTACCCAAAAATCACCTGAATAGATGGCCAAATATCATTGACAGAGTCAATGATATTGGCCCATAGTTGTTCCTTAGCCTGCCCAAGGGGTGCTTTCAGTGTCAAGTCCTTTTCCAGGGCTTTCAATCTTTCACTCATCCTGGTAGCTTTTTGCACTTCTTCTTTGTGCATGATTTTGGCAAGCTTGTAATCAGTTTCCATGCTTGTTACTTTCTCTTTGACCTTATTCAACTCTGTTGTCTGTATGGACATTTCTTCCATAGCTTTAACCAACTTTGATGCTTCTTCACTTGATGTACCTGCTGCTCATGTAGATTCTGCGGAAACTGGTTGTGTTGTGGCCATTGGAGCTGTGGGAGCCAATGCGACTGCCAATGTGGAAGGAACAGTCGTGGTGACTGTTGGGATGACATTCACCGAGGTAGTGCCAAGATCAATTTGCTTTAATTGGATTAAGCTATCCAATTCCTTTTCTGTCTCCCTCAATAGGTCATTTAGTTTGAGGACTAAGTCCATCAACTCTTCATGCCTTGTTTGGTTTTCCAAGACTTCCTATGTCTGGGGGTGTTGTAGTTGTTATGAAACCACCTCACAAAAAGATAGAAAAGATATATCAACGCCTTAGAAATAAGCCTCTTCAAGGGGGAAACCTCCTTTACATTACACAAATGAACAATTCTTGGATGATACAAATGACAAGACCTCCTTTCTATATATAGGAGTCTAAGGGGTCATAATATAATCAGAGCTGACATAACAATAATAATCTACGGGCACACTAATAACAATAGTGGGCTTCTATGATGAACAATAATAACAATATGGGGACTACATGGGCACAATTATAATAAGGGGGTTGTACTAATAACAATAAGGGGTTGCACTAGTAGTATAGGGACCTAACATGCCCCTCTCCTTCAAAAAGTGCTGTCCTCAACGCTTGAGTAGTTCTTGATGCTTCTGTATAAAATTCTTGTCCTCCCATGTGGAATATTCATCGAGTAAGTTATTCCACGATGATATACTCTGAAATTGATCGATTTCGTAGCTGTTGGGTTCTTGTTTCTGTGATTGCTCTAGGTTCCAATATGATTTTTCCTTCCTCGTCAAGTTCTGGCAATATTGTTTGAACTGTGATCTTCTGCAACTTTTGAATGAGTGGCGACAATTCTTCATCCTTCTTCCATTCATCCCTTGCTTCGTTTATCCAATTTGGTTGGATAATAGAAATAACACAAAACAATGCTTCCACATCCTCATCCCTTTTTGAGAGTGCATATGCAACAACATTTGGCTTCCCGTTTTTGTAGATGATTTCAAAATCATAACCCAACATATTTGTGACCCATTTTTTCTTTTCTTCTAAAGATAATATTTGTTCTAAAAAGTATTTCAGACTATCATGATCCAGTTTTACCTTGAAGTGTCTTCCCATTAGATAAGGTCGCCATTTCTTAAGTGCATGTAGTATTGCCAATGTTTCCTTCTCATCAATATCTTGCTTGAGATGTAGCCGTAAAAATACCCAATCACCTACATCAAAACTTCTTTCACTGCGATGTTGATCTGGCTCTTGTTTCATTTGATTTTGTACCAAAGTGGCATTATCCTTTAAAAGTTGGAGAAATTGTTGTTGATGCTTGATTTGATCTTTCATTGCTTGAACCTTTTTATCCTTGATATCTCCTTCTATCTTGAGAGTTTCTTCCAATGCATTACAAGATATGGTTCGATTCATTTCTTGATGCTCGATGTGATCTTTCACTTCTTGAACATTTTTCTTCTTGATATGTCCTTCTATCTTGATAGTTTGAGGAGTGGTAATTCTGGCCAATGCATTACAAGATATGCTAGGATTCATTTCTTCTTTCTCGATGTGATCTTTCACTTCTTGAACCTTTTTCTTCCTGATATGTCCTTCTATCTTGAGAGTTTTAGGAGTGGTAATTATTTCCAATTCTTTACAAGATATGGTCAGATTCATTTCTTCTTTCTTTGGGGTTGGTTCCTGGTGTATATCCTCTTCTTTTGATGTTTCTTGAGTCATTTCTTCCTCCTCTTCATAATCTATGTAAAATAATTTCTTTTCAACACACTTATGACCTCTAGTGTATTTTCTATCACAATTGTAACAAAGCCCTTTTTCTCTGTTTTCTTCCAATTGTTGCAGTGTAAACCTTGTAGGTTGTGGAAGACTAGGAGAAACAACACTTCCATAATTATAGTCATGAGTGGTGGGATTCCTTGTTTCCATAATTTCGCTTTCAATTTTTCTTGCCAACCTGAATGCCTTCTCCAATGAATCAGGTTCCCGAAGACGAACCTTAAGTTGAATGTTATTCTTCAAAGTCCCTATGAAGACATCAATCCTTTTCTTCTCTGGAATATCATTTACCCTTATATTAAATTTTTTGAAATCCTCAATGTGCTCTACCATTGAACCCTTTTGTTTGAGATTTATCAATTGGCTAAAGAAGGTGTTACTCTTTGTATCCTCATAATGTGCTATCATTTCTTCCGTGAAAATTGACCAAGTGACAAGTGCTCTACGAGAACACAACCCTTTATACCATAAAAATTGATCCAGTTCTAAATATGAAGATGCAATATGTAGCTTTTGTAACAGTTGCACCTCATGTAGATCAAAATATTGCTCCATCTATAGTATCCAATTTATCGGATCCTTGCCATCAAACTTCCTCATATTGCCTTTTCTTGATTTTAGGAGCTCAATCTTGAAACGACTGTAACTCTGTAATTTTGGATCTCCAAGTTCTAAAATTTTGTCCTGTAGCAGCCCTCTGAGTCCTCTTTCTAACCCCAAAATTCTGATCAAGATTGGATTCTATAAGGAAGCATTATGTCAAATCTCCCACAATGACCAGATTATAGACTGGTTCAGTAGATCAAACTTGTATGAAGTGTCTTGTGTCACTGTTTCAACCTTAGGACCTAAAATCGATACACATAAAACTACAGTCCGTCCTCTTTCTGCAACTTCTTACGAAATTTCAATTTGATGCTCAGAGAGAAAGTTATGATGATTTTCCCAAGGTCACCTGTTTAGGATGTAATTCAGGAGCCTACAGAAACCCTAAATGTCTTAGATTATATCTCCGAAAATATAGCAAGACAAGATCTGAAATTTGGACCCGAGCTTCACCACGATTTTGGTTCAAATGGGTTTTAATTTCAAAGTCTGAACCTTCGTAGAACAAATATTATAGCAAAAAGTTCACGATGACATGTTTGAGATGAAATTATGGAGCTTGTAAAAACCCTAACTTCCTTAGATCATATCTCCAAAAATATAGCAAGACAATATCTCAAATTCGGATGCACGGTTCAGACCGATTTCTTTTCAAATGGGGTTTTTTTTTAGCTTTTGAAACTTTGTAGTGAAAATTCCACAATGACCTGTTTGGAGCAGCGAAAGCCTAGAATCCACAGCTCTGATACCAAATGTTATGAAACCATCTCACAAAAAGATAGAAAAGATATATCAATGCCTTAGAAATAAGCCTCTTCAAGGGGACAACCTCCTTTACATTACACAAATGAACAATTCTTGGATGATACAAATGAAAAGACCTCATTTCTATATATAGGAGTCTAAGGGGTCATAATATAATCAGAGCCGACATAATAATAATAATCTAAGGGCACACTAATAACAATAGTGGGCTTCTATGGGGAACAATAATAACAATATGGGGACTACATGGGCACAATAATATAATAAGGGGGTTGTACTAATAACAATAAGGGGTTACATTAGTAGTATAGGGACCTAACATGTTCCTTAGCCTACCCAAGGGATTCTTTCAGTGTCAAGTCCTTTTCCAAGGCTTTCAATCTTTCACTCATCCTGGCAGCTTTTTGAACTTCTTCTTTGTGCATGATTTTGGCAAGCTTGTAATCAATTTCCAAGCTTGTCACTTTCTCTTTGAGCTTATTCATCTCTGTTGTTTGTATGGACATTTCTTCCATAGCTTTAACCAACTTTGATGCTTCTTTACCTAATGTACCTACTACTGATGTAGATTCTGTGGAAACTGGTTGTGTTGTGGCCATTGGAGCCGTGGGAACCAATGAGGTTGCCAATGTGGAAGGAATAGTCGTGGTGACTGTTTGGATGCCATTCATTGAGGTAGTGCCAAGATCAGTTTGCTTTAATTAGATTAAGCTATCCAATTCCTTTTCTGTCTCCCTCAACTAATCATTTAGTTTGAGGACTAAGTCCATCAGCTCTTCACACCTTGTTTGGTTTTCCAAGACTTCCTATGTCTGGGGGTGTTGTAGTTGAGGTATCTTCAACTGCTTCTTGAGTGTTGCAATGTCATCATTCTCTTTCTTGATTATTTGTTCAGTAGCCTTGATATCTTTGGGGTCATGTCCCAATTCAATTACCAAGTCTTCCAAAGACTTGATTCTGGTGTCTTTGGCCTGTGAGGAGGCCTTTTCCAACTGATACTGGGCTGAGATGTTATTCAATGAATTTTGCAACTGATGGGCAGCTATGGCTTTTCCTACAAGGGTGGAGTAAATCATTTCTCCAGTATGTTTGTGAAATTCAATTTGGTCAATGGGATGAATATCCCTTGCCAATACCTCAAAATCAATCTTCTTGAAATTTGCTGATGTTCTTGGTTGTTGTACATTTGGCTTTATGAAGGACATTTGCATATTTCCTTTCTTGATGTCAAAAGCTGACATCAACTTTTTTTGTTTGGTGGGTGTAAGTTTGAGATACTGTTCATAGGATTGTGCCTTTAATTTCTCATTTCTCATCTTGATTTCTTTGAACTTGTCCTTAATATCCCTATCTCTATCATCAAGTTTACTAAATGAGGAGACTTTTACACTGAGATGCCTTTCTAACATTTGATTTTGTGATATAGATGGCTCCTGTGTTTCTCCAGATGGAGTTGTGTCCTTGCTCATGTCTAACTCAGTATTATTTATTTCTATTGAGCCTTCTGTGTCTTCTTGTTCTGAAACAGGATTGAGCCTTGGCCTTTTGCTTTGGCTGGATTCATATTATACATTGGATGTATCCATACCTGAACTGGAAGCTCCCTCTCTGTTCCTTTTGGGATTCTTTTCCTCATTCTGAGGAGTCTGCAAAATAGTAGGAGTACTCATGGTTCCTTCTTGCTCTAATACCTTAAGGAATAAGCTTTCATCAAGATGTATTTCTAAATCAAACAAGGTATTTTCAACATCTACCTTTGTATTATCCCTGTCTATGAGAGTGTTTTCCAACCACTCAGATTGATTGGCATATCTCTCTATTTCTGGTATGGGGTGATGAATGTAAGGTCCCAATTTTACCTTTTGTCTTAGTTTGGTCATAAACCCTTGAGGGTCATACCTCCACATGAAATTGTTCTGAAACTTCATTTGTTGCAGAATTTGATCTGCTTCCTCTCCTGCTTCTCTAGAATTGCAAATGAAAGGGCCTAACTGATTTTTGACCTTGAACTGAGTTCTTTTCTTGGCTGAGACAAAGTTGACATTATCAGAGTTCATTATCCGCCTATAATACTCTAGAAAAAATAACATCATGGGGAGGTATTTAGGTAGTTTGTATGGGGCAAGCTGGCAACCATAGATTCTTATTTCAGTGTGATTTTGGTAAAGGTACCAATCTCCCACCTTACTTTGCTTGGACAATTGGAGCACTCTTTTGATTTCTTGACTTATTATGGGTGGAGGGCTTCTTGTTAGCATGGTCATGACTGGATGGACAAAAGAGTCAATAAAGTCTGTGTAGCTGTATGGTGATGAATACCTGTGGAATAATGGTGCCCAAAATGTGATAGACCTGGGCTGGCCTTTAGTATCCATTTTTTGGATGGTGAAAGGAAATCTATCTAACTGATAATACAAAAACATGTGATAAAGTACAGATGAGTACTTGAATACTCTCTCATTGTGCATTCTGGTAAATTGTTCATGCATCCTTTCAGCTATGAACTAGGCATAATTATACAAAGTAGCAGGAGGCTTTCCTGGGGTGAAAATGGACATGAAGGCAAGGATGAGCTCAACAACAAATTCATCTGTGGTATAGCCCATAATACATGATATCATAGTTACAATTTTCTTGCCCCATTCAGAGAAAATGGTAGAAACATATGGAGGGGCATCTTTAGGAATGTGCCACTATTCTACAATGAAAGTTTGGAATATTTTGGCTAGTCTAGATGGACTCAATTTGGTGTACTGGTCTAACAAATCTCCAGTGGAGAGTGGGTTAAGGTTTGGACCTGGTTGGACTTGCAACATCTCATTGATTGACTCAGTTGTAATAGTGAACAAAACCTTTTTTTCTGGGGACATTACAACTCTTTGGCTGGGAATGTAACAGGCATGGCACATATGGACAATCTCCGGAAAGATAAGTACTTGTGGAAACTAGTATTTGGGAAAACTGGAGTCCCAAAGCCCAATGTCATTAGTATGGTTCAGATATATGTCCTTACTCAAACAATGAATTTTGAGCAGGACTATATAGGCACTTATGTCTTTGATTTGAAAATCCCTGTCCGCCAGGGGAAGGTGGTCAAGGTCCAAATGGGGGGTCATGACAGGTCTGACATCCATGGCGACGGGGGCTACCATAATTCAATTCTTGTGGATTTGAGTTTCGCAATATTGGTTTATTCAGAGGCTTTGAAGGAAGCTTGGAAGCTTTCAGAAGGGTTTGGGTATTCTAACCAGGGACACACTTTAATTTTAAAGTAATTTCAATTAATTTTACTTAATTAAAGCACTTTAAAGATTGAACGTTTTCGAATTGAAAGGGTTGTCTGGTAATTTGTCTTCAAATACCTGGAATTTGGGTGAATTAACTTCAAATTCGATGTTCTCTACAACTATAGAAGGGTTAATAGGTTCTTGTACGGATTGAGAGCTTGATTGGAGTCTCTGCAACTTCCTCAGGAGTGAAATTGAGGTCAATTGGTGATTTCAACATTTGTAGGTGTCGCAATGGTTTGTAGAGGTTCAAAAAGCAAATGAGTGAAAAAGGTGAAATAGGTATTCTCGGGCTTTTTATTGAACAAAAGTCACTTTTTGGCGGGTAAATTACAAATGAACAGTGGGTGGTTTTTCAGGTTGGGCTAGGAGGTGGTTTACCAAGCCATCGCACCGCTTTTATGGAGGAGGTAGTATTTTGGAGGGGTCACCCAATCTATGTTAGCGCTTGACACGTAGCAGATGGGGGACCGGGCAAAACCACTTTATCGGGTGGGTAAAGGTCAAACATCGGGTGAACTCGATATGGCTGTGGATTGTTGGATTTGGGCGCTGATGATCAGACGACAATCAGGTGACAGATGTGCACAGATGAAATGGGCAAAGGTTTCGGGGGTGGGGGTTTAATCCTTGGTGGTTTGGGATTATTTAGGAGTTAATGATGGGATTAAATGATCAGGCGGGGTTTAATGATGGGATTATCTTAACTTTACCAAGAAGTGGTGAGTTAAGAGGGTTTTGTCGGGGATATGGGATAAAAGTATAGTTTATAGCTAAACTAAGGGTTGGGGTATTACATAAGGGATTTATTTATATATGGGAAAAGGTATATAGGGGGATATAGTATTATGTTACAATTCACTATGAATGAAATGAGCGGAGTGAACATACCACTAAGCATAATGTAATATTTGTGCATTTTATTCACATGCATTTTATACTTCGGATAAAATATTTTTGTGGGTATTTTGAATGAAATGGAATTTTAACTTGGGGTTGTTTACTTTCCATTGGAAAATGGAGTTTAACCTTAGGAAAAGGGGTTTTAGTAGGGTATTGAAGGGAAATGAATTTTATTAAGGGAATTCTAACACTTGATGTCCATAAGTCATTAAGCCAAGGGTCTGGTCCCACCAAAAGTCAGAGAAATGCTCTGAGCCTTTATAGCTTGAAGGATTTCTAGTACTAGAACTTACTTGTGGATGGGGAAATTGGTAAGTAAAGGGATGAAATGAATAAGGGGGACTTAATTAAATCAAGTTGTAAACCATTGTTTTTGCTTTCTTAACTGTTCATGCACATTGAAAGATATGATTAAGCATGATAAATGTGCTTTTATCCAATCAACTTTATACTTCAGCAACCTTTGTTCTACTTACCCATTACTTACCCTAACATGTTTTTTCATTTTATTTGGGTGCATTTAGGCTAGCAGACCCTTATCATTCATTTTTCTTTTGAAAAGTAAACTATCTACTTTTAACTTTATATCTTCCAAGGGCTTAGATTAAACTGATGAGCTCCTTTTATTTTCTCTACCTATCTAATGATCCGCCAAGATCTAGTTGTTTGGTCAGATTTTATTCTCTAACTATAAACATAAAATTCAAAGCATGAAATAGTCAAGATTAAGTAGTTTGACTACCATGGGTTGTGGCATGTATGACAAGCTGCACACAACCATTATTTAAGACAACAAAGCAGTAAAATAGTAGTGGCATTTAGACTTGCACACTTTCATGATATGTTTTTGTTTTTGGGGTTCATATATTTTCATTTTTTCATCTTTTCTTATTCTTTTTGTCTTTTGATATTTCTTTTAGGACATACCCTCTTTACATTTTTTTTAAATTTTTAATATGGAAAACATTTGCAGAAAGCAAAGGTATGTACAAAATTACAAGGCTTAACCTTAGCCAATTCAAAATTATGAATCCTATCACTATAGGACCCTAACACAAGTTATATTCAAACAAATTAAATTACAATGTAAGAAAAATCCAAAAGAACTAGAGATGAAGAACATGAAAATTTCAAAATTAAAAGATAATAAAGCCATAGTTATGCTACCTCACTAAAAAGGCCTTCACCCCTAAGCACAAAGTGAAAAATGGTATATTAAAGAATAGAATAAAAAATCAAAGAAAAAATACAAAAATGAGTAATAAACTAAATTTGTGTTAACTGTAAGAAAAGCTCCCACTTTAAAGCCTGCACATGTGAATAATGATCATTCCTATCTCTTTAAAGCTATTTAGTTTAGTTAAAAGACCTTTTACATCATCATATATGACTTTAAGGGTCAATACATGAAGTTTCTGAAGTTGTATATCATTTTTACATGTCCCTAACCAAGTGATACAAGAAATACCTCTTTTCTTAATATCATATGTAATAGGGGTAAGGTTGTGTTACTATGGTGTAGTTAGGAATATTATAAAATTAACTTATGTTATGATGTTGTTAGAAGTGATTACTTGGTGAGCATTTCATAATGTCTTTCTTGTTGATACTTGATTCACAATTATTGGCATGTTCCCCACATTAGTATTCATGTAACGTTTGGTTCCTTGTAGTTGCACTAGGATGTGTTATGACTTGGGATTTATGCCATTTCTCTTAGGATTCATGACCTTACTTTTGGATAAGTTTAATTTTCTAGGGATTTTTAATTGTGAATTTACATAGTCATATAAGTATCTACATCCTCACTTTTACACTTGGTGGTATATGGAGCATACATGAGACGATTATGATTGTTACTACTTGATATTCTAATTTTTCACACTTATGGCGGTCTAAGAGGGTGTTCTTGGTTTTATGATGGTATTAGGAGGAAGCTTATGGTTTTGGGGATTTTTGGTTTGTGTTTTTCACTTGCATAGTTGGTATAAGAATAATAATATGGTAATGGCACATGGTATTCCACCCATAAGAGGATAGCTATGTATATAAGGAGTATGATTTTCTAGTTTATTGTTGGAAATAAATTAGATAACATTACTTGTACCACCAATTTAAGTTTCCATTTTATTTATTATTTTCTAATGACACATGGTATTCCACCCATAAAAAGATTGCTATCTATATAAAAAGTATGTTTTGATTGCTATTTGTATGAAAGTATGTTTTTTCTTATTAGTTGTTGTTAGAAATAAATTAGATAATATTACTTACACCAACAATATAAGTTTCCATTTTATTTATTATTTTCTAAATTAAAAATATACTTATGTAATATATTCATTATTTATTTTATGAGTTATTCATATAAACTCTTTCTAAAAAAATATTTAACCACACAAACTCTTTCTATTTTATTTATTTATTTTAAATTTACAAATTAAAGCCAATAAAACTCAAAAAACTGGGAGTCTTATATAAAATTTCACCGAGGCTTTGAAAGTCTTGTGATATAAGATTCAGGTCGCAAGTCATTTGAAAACAAGGTGTGTCCTCTCTAATCATGGTTGCAACTCAAACCTAGGTATATGGTTAGGTTCACATCAAGTCTATAATGCTAAGCCACGAGATGGAGTGTCCAAAGATAATTGCGTTGGAGAATTCATTATTTTAAATACATTTCTGGCCTACGTTGGAAGCAATAATTTTCCTAATGGGATGTCTATAGTTTTCTAATTATTCAATTTTAATAAGAGCACATATTTCCTAATATTCTCAATATTGAATTTTTAATAAGAGTGCACATCTTTCACTTTCGTATTGCACTCCATTTATGAGGAGGAATTTAAGATGAAATTTAAAAATGATAATTTAATTTTATTAAAAATAATAATTTCAATTTAGAATTACAATTTTAATAATTATTTTATAATAAATAAATATTTTTTTAATATTTTTAAAAGATTTTATGTTTTAGAGTTTTTTTTTTAATAATATGTTTTAGAGTCTTTTGTTGGAACATGATGAAATAAATTTTGATCAAATTGTTGTTTAAACTAAATTTTTAAGTGCAAATATATATGGATTCAATACAGTGACTAAAAAATATACCCCAAAATCTCCAAAACATATAACAAATAATCTACAACTTCTCAAAATCAAAACCAATATAAATTAACTATAATTTTATGTTCACAAAGTTATTTGACCATTAATAATATCGGTTTTCCCTCATCTATAAATTGGTCATAGGAACACACTACTTTATTATATACTTACATCATCATGACTAATTGTTTTCATCAAGTTTAAATTACTATTATGTGTGTCTTTAACACACTACTTTATTACATACATACATCATCATGACTAATTGTTTTCATCAAGTTTAAATTACTATTATGTGTGTCTTTAGTGAGTTGGCAACACAAATCCTTAATTATTATTTAGTTTGACTTTATAAAAAATAATTATATAGCTTGACTCTTTAATTATTACATTAAATAGTATGTATCACCAACCAATCACAATTATAAATGTGAGTAATAAATGGTCATTAAATGGTTATTAATAATGGGATTCTCTACACTATTAGGAAGAAAAGTCATAAAGGAACAACTCCACATGTAGATGGTGAGAACTTATTTTAGACTTTTAAAAGGAATTAATCTAAATCCATGCATGCCTCCAATTTTAGACAACTAAAATTAAACAATTTGGAATTGCACCTAAGTGAATTATTAAATAACTTAACAAATATCATATTCATTAAATCAAGTCAATATGCTTCCCTTTAACATCATGTTTTGTCACAACATGGCACTTGGTGATGATAAGAGGAAAAACTATTTATTACTATGTTTTTTTTATTAAAAAATGTTTTAATTATACTAAGAGGTTCTCTTTAATGAAATATTTTATGTATAATTTTGCATTTTGATTTTGACACGATATATATTTGAAAAAAAAAAAAAAAAAAATCATTGCCACTTGATTCTTGTTAATAAATTAATTTAGAGTTGGATCAAAATAATGTGGAATTAAAGGTGGTGGATAATATGGAAGTTAACTAACTAATATTTTTTTCAAAGTATTATAAAACATCTTTTTTCTTAAAAGTAAAACATTGTTATATATGTAGATTAGTTAATTTATAATTTCTATCAAGTGTAATGTTCAAATTTGATAAAAATGGATTGGAAGATGTTCAAATTTCATAAAAATGGGTTGAAAAATAGGATGGTTATATATCTATATCATTATTAGAATTATTTATCCATTAATTTTATGGGTTACATTTTTAAAAGAAATATAATAGTTTTTTACTTTATTTTAAGTTATAAATTATATGATATTAAATGTGTTTAGGGATACAATAAAAGTATTAATTATATAACAAATTGTTGGTAATTAAATTTGATGTAAAATTATTTTAAAAATATTATAAAAACTTGCAATGAGAAGTAGGTGTGATTTGGGTTAATAATTGTATGTAAATTTTCACAATTATTTATAGTACAAGATAGATTAAAATTTTATTGATTTAATTCCTAAAATGAATTAAAATTCTAATTAATTTAAGATAAATGAAATAAAAGTCTAGTTAATAAAAAACTATAAAATAAGGGATGCTCTTTTTATGTGATGGAAAAATTGAAACCCAATATGCAATCAATAATCAAGTGAAGTAAGTTTTGTTCCTTGCTCTTTGGAAAGGTCTAAAATTAGTCATTGAAAAAAGATTTGAAGAATTTTGATATTTGGTAATTCAATGATAGTGATTTGGCAAATATGAAAAGCCAAACATCATCATAAATGTGACTATTATTTCATGGAGCTTTGATCCTTCTCCAACTTCAACCGTTTGAATAGCTTGAACTCTTTCATACATTAAGGAATTTAAATTCAATAGCAAATGATTTAGCAAATACAAGGTTGATTCATGGGATCATAGAATTGAATAATGAATGCCAATCAAATTCCCCATTGTCTTAAATTGCATTTATGAAAAATAATTGATGAGGAAAGTGGAGAATTCTGAGGGGCAAATAGATAGCTAGAGAATTAAATTATTAGACAAGATGGCTTTTGAGGTTTGGTGGCCGTGATTTAGTGACCTCAATCGTCTCCATTGGTGTACTCATGTCGAACTACAAATAACACCTGCCATGTGGAGTCATCCTTTCACTACCTTGCCTATCCTTTGATCAACATTGAGTTTCAATTAATTAGTGACCGAGAAGGTTGCATTCAATTCCCCTTATACAAGGGCCATTTAGTATTCCTTCTCTGTTGCAAGTTGTTCTCTCAACAAGGATTCCAAAGTCGAATTAGCATATAGATCCCAACCCTGAATTCAATGGAGACATGGAAGAAAGGTAGAAGTCATGTTGGCTCTCTTAGTTTTGGCATTGGACCCCCTCAGGACTACGCTTGTCAAAGAAGTATATATCATCTTTCGAGCCTTGAATTTCACATCGTTTGGTTCCATAAATGTAGTGGTTAACAAAGCTAGCTCCCCCAAAATAGTGTTGACGCTGTGTAATTTGCCATGGTAAATGTGGTCACTTCTTCCTGTGCCTCTAAAACCGTTGAGATCAATGCAATTCTGGACAGGGTATTCTAAGCTATAGAAGGTATGTAGCTTGCCTTTAAGCAAAATCTAATAGGTTGAAAAAAAACCTCACAAATTCCTTCAGTTGTTAATCAATTCCAAACTCTAGTTAATGTTTCTTAAAAAATTGGTCATTTGTAGAGTGAATCGCAGGCCGAGAATTTTCCATACCCTTCGCACAAAGTTGGGTGTCAAGGATTATGAGCAGAATTTGGTAATTACATACCGCGACTGTCTACACAAGTACATTCAAGATTAGATGGAGTTCCCAAACATCTCCTCGCTTGGCGCCGCCTATTGATACGATGTCAAGATTGAACATAAATTTAAACAAAATAAGCCAGACTTTGTATATGTGAATTCAAAGCAAGGTGAGGGCGCCCAAAAACTATAGAATAAAGGACAAAGCCAAGGAGGGGTGACACAAGACAACCCACTGAAGCCGCAAGTGAAGAAAAAACCACAAAGAAAAATAAGGAAATAGGGAAATGGTGTGAAATCCATAAGAGCCCCACTCACAACACAAGTGAGTGTTGAGCCAAGCAGTCACTGGTGGCCAAGGTAAAGGCTTTCAAATTAGATGCTTGTTTTGACTATGAGTCTTAAACCTACAAGAGGAATGACAAAGGGAAGAAGATTATCGATGAAAAGCCTAGTTCCATCGTTTCCACCACCAAGATCCAGAAGGATGAGCTTGAACATCTAGAGGAGGGAGAGTGTCTCTTCCATTCATAGATGTGGGTGAAGGGTTCTCCACTGCAATTCATTGTTGATAGCGGGAGCCAAAAGAACCTCATTTTAGTAGAGGTCATGATGTAGGGTTACCCCCGCTTACATCCACAGTATGCATGTCAAATGCATAGGCACATTTGTCCCAGGAATTTAACTCACAAATGAGTCAAATATTCATTTAGAATAGGGTTAAGGCCCCTTTCTTAATCTTTGCAGAATAATTTATAGACTAACCAAGTCTAACCCTTCATCCATACTTTCCTTTCTATCGGGACTCATTCACCCTCATAACCTTAGTTTAAACCTTAAGCCGCATATAATCAACTCCACACTTTGCTTTGTTATATCGAACTTAACCACAAAACCCTCTATCGATGCTTTATTTCTATTATAATTCTTTTATAATAGAAATACACATAAACATTCATAAACTTACCTTTTCTGCCTTTTCACAGCCCCTGCACATTTACCGAGGTTTATTTTTATCGGGTTTGTTCTCCACCGTAGATTTCAACCACATGATCCGACAACTGATGTCTTTTCTCGATTAACCAAACTTGCACGACACTTTGTAGCTGTTGATCTAGATCTGCTTGATTTGACGATCCAAAATGATTTCAGGTGAGACATGAGCATGGAGAATACTCGCCCGATAAAGCATTTTTCTCTCTCCACCCTCGTGCTACTTGTCAATTGATGAGTGGAATCGGGTGACTACCCTCTAATACCACTTACCACTTTGTCTCTGCCCGATAACCCACTTTTGTTTATAAATCTGCCTTCCTTCGCGACTAACACCTGAGCTTGTTAGCGCTCGATGACTGTAGATCTTCTACCATCGACGGCTGTGATGGCTCCTCTTCTGCTAAAGCTTAAACTCATCTCCATCGTTCATCTCTTAACTCAATCCTATGCGATTTAATCTTGGCCGCTTATCATCTGACAAACTCATCCGTTGATCTCCGAGATCCAACGGTTCCTGTGTACTGACACCTCACTTCCTCATTCATCCCTTTTCTTTGACTTTAATTCATTTCTTCAGTGTTTTTTCTGTGGTTTCGGGTTTTCTTCAAAGGTTTCATACTTTCACTTCCACTGCTCAACTCACTCTTGAGCTTGACCTCTACGAATTCTCACATCGTAGTCTCTTCAGAGCTTCACTATGATCCTTCAACTGGATTCAAAGACCCACTATGATTCCTCTGAATCATTCTCCTCCTCTGTGTAGTTCTACAGAACTCTGCTTGCAACCTCTATTACAGAACCTACGAATTCACATATAATTCATTCATTAAATACTCGTTTCACACACTTACACAGTTATGGAATAAACCTCTGTATATATAAGTATAAACAACTGATTACATATCGAGACTCTCTGTCTCTTAGGCCTGATCTTCAATATCAGTGGCCTCTCTTCTCTTGCCCGTAGGCTTACAGTCAAACCTATCTACTGTCTAACCATCTAACTCCTGTTTATGCCTTTTAGGCTTACATTTATACTAGAAAGGTTCTGTTGAACTAATTCTGGTTCAGATCCTTAATCTACTGAACTAACTCCTAAATGTCCTCTAAGTCCACTTCTAACTCCAGTTAATCCCTAAGAATCCTCTCTAGTTCCTCAAATCATGAAACTACCTTAAGAGTTATAATTGGTTTCTAACTCTCTCGTCATTATTAACCACTCATGTTCTTCTTCATTCGAGAGCATTTACAAACATCCTCACAACATCTAATTAATTCCTATTCTAATCACTTAAACATTAATGATTACATACATAGGAATCCAACTTCCTTGAAAATACAAGACCCCCTATGTCTACTAGAATACAATTAAATTTTTTAGCTGAATGCTCCTGCATCAGACTCCCAAGGCTAAAATAATCATGATCTCCTGATCATGTGTTTCTGATCTTTATATTCCTAGATCCTATACTTTGTTCTGTAATTTGTCTTTGGTTGCTATTGTTGTTTGCTGTTGTTCTCTAGGTTTCCATACTTTATGTTGCATTGCCACACTAGCTATGCTCTCACAGTCTGTTGTTGTCTTTCCTTTTCTATTGCTCCCTTGCTTTCTTGTTGTTGTCTTCTTCTAAGACACTTTTATCATTATCCTTCTTATCAGTTCAATTTCTCTATCCAGTATATCTTTTGACTGATAATTTTTGTCTTCTCTTTGAAGTTGTTGGATTCTTACTGCCACCCTTTCATCCTTACCCTCTTCTTGTGTTCCAAACAACCTCTGTTCCACCTTTGTAAATTTACTTTCAAAAAGTAAATAGTCCTCCAATTTCCTTTGTACTTGACTCCTTTCAAATACAACACTATGTTGTTCATCAATCCCAACATATTTTCTCAGTAGCATAATATCTTTGTTCCATGGATCAAAATTTTCCATAGATCCTTCTTCTTTCATCTTTATTTGGCTGCTCATTTGTGCCAAATTTAATCCACCATCTGCAACAAAACCTGCACTCATAAAACACTTGTTAAAATAAAAAACATAAGGCTTCTATGCCTTATCTTTCTTTGGCAACAATTCAGTTTGTTGCTCTGTTTCTTTCTCCTCTGTCAGCACATCAGTATGCTGATTCAACCTCTTTAAAGAATTCTCTAAAGAACTCTTAAGACTGTCAGCTAGTCTCTCTTCCACATCATCTGCTCTAATGATGTTTTTCTTCTCTTGTCCACTATAGTGAACTCCTTCCTCTGCAATCACACTGTCATACTCTGAATTTCCCAGCAAATACTCTAGCAATGCAATTTCTCTGTGACACTTCGCAAGTACTTCATCATCACCTATAATCCCCGCATTTATAAATGAATTGTCAGTTTGAAAATTACAAGGCTCAACAGTTTCCATTGTTGTTTCACATATCAGTTCTTCGAACTGAACTTCATCTCTTTTTCCCACAAGAAATTGTCCCTATGTTGTAACAGTTTCATTACTAAGTTCTTTCTACTGCAATAAGTCACTGCCTTCCTCATTCAAGAGATATTCTCCCTTATCCTTTACTTTAGAGTATTCATCTTCTGAAAGATACTTTTTCCATACTTTTGACAGCTTCAAAAGATTACTCATCCTCTGCAAAACCTTCCTTTGTTAATGAACAATCATTAGATGTCCTTTCTTTCAAGGTTAAATCCTTTGCATAGGTTTCTTCCTCCTTAACATCTTTCAATATATGTCCTTCTTTTCTACTCACTGTCTCAACAACTTCCATGGTTAATTCCACTGTGCCTATCATCATGGTGAACTGATGATCCTTTACTATGTTTTCAACTAACATAGTCTCTTCTACAAGTTTGCCTTTAATCTCTTGATGTTTACCTTCTCCAAGAGCTATCCTTGTCTCACCATCTGTATCAATATTCTCCTACATTTGTTCTGCATCCACAGACAAACTATCAATTTTTAAAACATAAGATCTTGTGGTCCCACTTGATGTTTCAACCATCATATCTCCTTGCTATTCCAAGTTCTCTTTATGGCTCAGAAATTTTTTGATGGTCTCCTCTTCAATCTCCTCAAGCTATTCACTTGGCTGCTTGATATCTTTCCCCAACTATATATGAGACCCATCTATCTCATCTTCTTCCAGAACACAATTTAGATTCTGCTTGTCTTCTTCCTCCTTTATGACAATATCAACAAATTGTCCTTCTTTACATGTTTCACCTGCAAATATACACAAATTATCAGATTTAAAACCATGTGACCTTTTTGTCTCACTTGAAGTTTCAGTCTTCAAGTCTTCATCTTCACTCAGAACTTCACCCTATTCTGCTTCACAAATGGACACTTCCATTTCCATTTCCAACTCAGCTTCTCTGAGTTTTTCCATTAGCCACCTTACTTGCCTCTGTTGTAGCCTTCTTTGGAACTTAGACCACTTCACTGGCTTCTTCCTCAATACCCAACCTAGTCTCTGGCTTTCCTCAAGTATCCTCCTTAATGCATCGAGTTTTTCTTTTAACTCTGCAATCTCCTTGTCAGTTTCCTCTTGACTCATCCTCTTGCCATTTGCCTTGGCATCCTCTTTCTTCATTTTTCTTTTTTTGTGGTCTTCCTCAGAACATCTGCTATGACTATCAATAGCCATCTTCTCCTTCTCTATCTTCATGAGCTGCTTACTCACTTACCATGAGTTGCATTAAAGCCTTTGCAACAGCAATTCCTCCTTGCTGCCTCTTACCTCACCAAGCTTTCCTCTATACTTGGTATTTTGGAAAGCCCTTGGTTCTCTATCTTTAGAACCTCTTTTGAGCACTTCTCTTTGCTCCTTCTAGGCTTCAACTCATCTGCATCTCCTAGAACACAATTGTCCTCTTGTATTTCAATCACCATGAAATACTTGGTTCTGACCACTTCTTCTTTCACTTAGAAAGTCTTACCAGCTTTTTTCATTACTTAGCAATTCTACCCACATCCTCTGTGGAATCGCCTTTGTGATCTGCAACAATACCTCTGTAGTAACAAGTCTCCTTCTTGCTATATATGCCTCACTAAGCTTCTCTCCTCTTCTGAGCTCAGTCTCTTAGCATTTCTCTGGTTCTTTCCTCTGGAACCAATTCAAACACTCCTTGCTCTAAATGTTGCAACCTTCTCACCTTCTTTTGTTGTTATATGTGCATCAATGTACAAACACACATTCTCCAATCAAATCAAAACAGAAAATATCACCTCACCTTCAAGATCTCTGCATGATCTTGTTCCACCATTCCACCTGTACCTTGAATGGATTTTCCTCTCTAATCATGGTTGTAACTCAAACCTAAGTATATGGTTAGGTTCACATCTAGTCTATAATGTTAAGCCACGAGGTGGAGTGTCCAAAGATATTTGCATTGGAGAATTCATTATTTTAAATACATTTATGGCCTACGTTGGAAGCAACAATTTTCTTAATTGGATGTCTATGGTTTTCTAATTATTCAATTTTTAATAAGAGTGCACATCTTTCTTGATATTTTCAATATTGAATTTTTAATAAGAGTGCACATCTTTCACTTTCGTATTGTGCTCCATTTATGAGGGACGCATTTAAGATGAAATTTAAAAATGATAATTTAATTTTATTAAAAATAATAATTTCAATTTAGAATTACAATTTTAATAATTATTTTATAATAAATAAATAATTTTTTAATATTTTTTAAAAGATTTGTTTAATTATTATATGTTTTAGAGTTTTTTAGAATATGTTTTAGAGTAGGTTTTTTTTTAGAATATGTTTGATTTTTTTTGTTGCAACATGGTAAAATAAATTTTGATCAAATTGTGATGTTTTGTTGTTTAAACTAATTTTTCAAGTGTAAATATATATGGATTCAACACAATGACTAAAAAATATGCCCCAGAATCACCAAAAACAAATAATCTACCACTTCTTAAAATCAAAACCAATATAAATTAACTATAATTTTATGTTCACAAAGTTATTTGACTATTAATAATATTGTTTTTTCCCTCATCTCTCAATTGACCATAGGAACACACTACTTTATTATATACTTACATCATTGTGACTAATTGTTTTCATCATGTTTAAATCATTATTATGTGTGTTTTTAGCCCACTGCTTTATTACATACATATATCATCATGACTAATTATTTTCATCAAGTTTAAATTAATATTATGTATCTTTAGTGAATTGGCAACACAAATCCTTAATTACTATTTGGCTTGACTTTATAAAAAATAATTATATAGCTTGACTCTTTAATTATCACATTAAATAGTATGTATCACCAACTAATCAATAGTAATTAATAATGGGATTCTCTACACTACTAGGAAGAGAAGTCATAAAGGAACAACTCCATATGTAGATGGTGAGAATTTATTATTATTATTATTATTATTATTAGACTTTTAAAAGGAATTAATCTATATCCATGCATGCCTCCAATTCTGTTGAACCCTTGACAACTAAATTTAAACAATTTGGAAGTGCACCTAAGTGAACTATTAAATAACTTAACAAATATCATATTCATTAAAAAAAGTCAATATGATTCCCTTAACATCATGTTTTGTCACAACATGGCCCTAGGTGATGATGAGAGGAAAAAAAGTTTCTAATTATGTTTTTTTTATTAAGAAATGTTTTAATTATACTAAGAGGTTCTCTTTAATGAAATATTTTATGTATAATGTTGCATTTTGATTTTGGTATCAAATATATTTTTAGATTTTTTTATAAATTAAATATTTTTTTCTTTCTAAATAAGATTAATCTATTAACATAAAGGGAGTAAAATTACAACGTGACCGAAGTCAAAAACACTGCCCTGAAGAGAGGCAAAGTTGTCAAGATAAGCATAGAATGAGACTGCCCCATGTCAGGGAGCTCAGTCTTGAACCATTTATCGGAACCCACATAGGGGAACAACTTATGAGCTTCTTGATATTATAGAGTTTACAAAAATTCAAAAATGAACTAAAATTCCACATAACAATCTGAACAAAAACTTGCCCAATAGTATGGGCCGCATGGCACGATAACAAGGTAACAGTGAGCAAACTAATCATCTGGAGGTTCTTCAACTATCCGGCACCAACCTGTATCAGGCATATCCCCTACAAGAGCTGCTTCAGAATTGGAAGGACCAGGATCAGCCGGCGCCATCACCACCGCCTGAGCGCTGCGAGCTTGAGCATCTGGAACCTGCAAAGATGCATTGTCAATCCCCCTCTGGAGGTTCGAAGATAGAACCGTGACAGATCCTGGGCCCTCCTGATGAGAGATAGACTCTCCCTCCTGGGCTTCCTCATGAAAGACCATCGAAATGTGAGCAGTAATCCTTGGGTGGTTCAGAGAGTAGTTGAAGGTGAAGAGCGTAGAGCCAGACGAGGGAGAAGGCACAGGATAGTGGCTGGTGGCAAGAAGACACCCTCTCCCACTTCGAGTGCGAGGGTAGTGGCCGACAAAGAAATCGCTTGAAAGGGAAGGCGACTCGGAGGAAGGGCTGGAAGGTGCACGCCAAGGATGGCCTCTATGAGACTGCATTCTATGGCGACGATGAGGCATTGGGGAGACAGAAGCAGCGGGAGGAAATCGAGGTGGGACTGCAGCAATGACAAGGCCAGAGAAAATCAGAAAAATGACAACGCAAAGGCTAGAGGCCCAAGAGAAAAACCAGGGGATTAATGGAAGTGGCTCCACCGAAAGACCAGAGCAAAGTTTCAGAGCAGCCTCCCCTTTCAAGCTATAAGAGGTAGCAGAGATGACAGAGCCCACATTATATAAACAGAAACCATAGCTAAGACTAGAAGTGGAATAGTTCTGCAGATGAATCGACAGAAGCTGCTCCATAGCAAGCTCATAGCTGAGCCATAAAGTTTCAACCTCCTTCATGCATTGAGAAGAATCTACCATAACTATAGCAACGAATAGAGCCAAAGTCTGAGATGAGCCAGAGCGTGCGAAGGCATTAACCAGAGCATCAGATAGGATGGGAGATCCAGAGCTGCTTAACATAAAACAAATGAACACTGCACATTCCAAATACTGAGAGCCTCCATTCATAAACCAATTTACCATTCTATATTGGGTGGGTAGGTGTCGTACCACCTTGCGCCACCCCTGTCCCATCAGAATTGAATCGTATCTATACACTCGCATCCGGGGGAGCTACATCCCGTTGAACCAGATTTTTGAACTCCTATTCTTGATCATGATTCTGAATTATGTCCAGAGCTCCAGTGATCAGAGTGTGCCCATTTTCCACCCCCAGGTTAGAAAGTAGATTGGTGACCTTGTTCCCTTCCTGTTTAACATGATTGAATATGATGGAAAGATTGGTGTGAAGTGATTGTTCTATTGAATCCAATCTGGCTTCGAGTCTCCAACTGTTGGAAATTTTATGCGCATGAGCCCCATTGAGGAGTTGATTGACCAGGTTGATGAGGAGTAGAGACTCACCTTCAATCTCCAGAGGTTGGAATCCATGTCGCTGGGAAAGGAGTAATCCTTGCTAGAGACCCTCCAGTTTAGTTGAGTTGTTAGTGTCCCAGCCAATGTTTCCAAAGTATATTAGGAGAGGCAAGCCCTCATGATCTCTGAATATGCCACCAAATCCTGCTTTACTAGGGTTTCCCTTTGAAGCTCCGTCAAAGTTGAGTTTGAAAGTGTGCTTTGGAGGGGGGGTCCATGAGTGCTTTATGATGTTGTTGCCTTCTGAAGGTTTGAGATTGTGAGTATCTTGTGGGAGTTGAATGTTCCACTTTTCCCATATGGCTTTCTCATTTGCAAGACTGGGGAAATCATCCAGGACCCAGGTTTGAAGTGCCAAGGTCTCTTTAAGATTGAGACAGAAGTTTCTCCAAATGATTTCTAAAGGAGTGCTTTGATCTTTGAATATGTGTTTGTTCCTTTCTTTCTAGATTGTCTAGAGGAGGAGGCCAGGAATCAAACTCTATAATTGGTTAAGAAGCTTGCTTTTATAAGGGTTCTAGAGCCAATAACGAATGGAGTTGATAATGTCATCGGATCCTCTACATTGTTTTTGGTATCAAAAGCTAGCCTTCTCCCACATTTGGTTGGCAAGAGTGTAAGAGTCCAGGAGATGTTGTAGTATTTCCTCCTGAGAATTACAATGGGACACATGGAGGGCCCATGAAATTTTCTATTCCTGATATTGTCCCAAGTGAGGATTTTCCTATGCCCAACAAGCCAGAGGAAGAGAGAGACTTTGGGCCAAGTACCCGGTGACCAGATTCTGCCCCAGATAGGATCCAGGGGTGTTGTATCTTTGCATACAATGTTATAAGCCTCTTTGGTGGTGAAGGATCCTCTGGGGGTATATCCCCATCTTAATATATCCCTGCCTTCTAAAGATCTAATGCACCGATTTAGGAGCTCCCTCTCCAAGACCTCCTTAGTCTAGTTATCTGCATTCCTGATCAGCCTGTCGATCTGCTTCCATTGTCTGTACCCTTGTTCTGTCTCTGGAGTCCACTATTGCTGGACGGATTCCTTTTGTTGCTCCTCCCACTCTTGGCTAGGAGGCAGACTTAGGATGCCATTAAGCTTTGGTAGTTGGTTCCAGGCATCCGTCCAGAACCTAGCAGTGCTGCCATTTTTTATTTCCCAAAAACTGTGTTGTTGGATTAGCAAAAAGTGTTGTCTAGCAGCGTTCCATATTAGTGATCCTTTTTCAGTAGGAATGAATCTAATAAGCTCCTCTGTTGGTTTGTGATTGGCATATTTTGCTGTCCATATGGCTGCCCATGGCTTATTGGGAACAGAGAGCCATTGCCACCATATTTTTGCGCCCATGATTGCATTGTTGTGACTGGGATCTCGCAGACCTATACCCCCTTTTTCTTTTGGCTTGCATGTCGTGGTCCATTTTTCCAAGGCCCATTTGCGATTTGTGCCTGTTACACCCCAAAGAAAATTGTGCTGTAGAGCTTTTATTTTTTTAAGGATCCATTTAGGCGCTGCCAGGATTGAGAAGAGGTAGAGAGGAATTGCCTGTAGCATAGATTTGATTAGCACTAATCTGCTAGCTATGTTCAAAGTTCTGTGCATCCATAAAGTGAGACGAGATTCAAGTTTCTCAAGGAGCATACACCAAGAGGCGTGCTTGATGGCAGAGTCTATAAGGGGGGCTCCAAGGTATTTGGAAGGAAGGGAGGCTATGGAGAAGCCCAGAATGCGTGCAATAGCATATTGTATGACAGGGGGTGTGTGAAAGAAGAATATTTGTGATTTAGCTGTGTTTATACTCATTCCTGAAGCGTCAGAGAAGTCATTCAAAAGGGATTTAAAAAGGGAGGCTTCCTGAACAGAGGGGTACCCAAAAAGCATGTTGTCATCAATGAACTGTTGATGAGTAATGGCTGGAGAATTGTGAATGGATAAACCTTTAAGATGCTGGGAGAGGAGGGCTTGCTTGATATGGCGTCCCAAACCTTCCGCCATTAGAACAAAAAGGAAAGGGGAGAGGGGATCTCCTTGTCTGATACCTCTGGAAGGACTGAAAGGTCGAGAGGGTATGCCATTTATGAGGATAGAGAAGAATGTTGTTGAAATTAAACTCAGAATCCAACGAACCCACATTGGGGAAAAACCAAAGGCTGTTAGCATTTTTTGAATATAGGTCCAACTCAACTTATCAAAGGCTTTAGAGAGGTCAATCTTGAGAATCATACCTGCCTGTTTGGAGTGCTTGAGGGAGTGTATGATTTCATGCGTGAGGATGATGTCGTCTAATATTTGTCTTCCTTCTACGTATCCAGCTTGTTCAGGTGATATGAGTAAGGGCAGAAGCAGCTTCAACCTATTGGCAATGACTTTAGATATCACCTTGTAAATGACATTGCAAAGTGTGATTGGACGAAATTTGTCTGGAGTACTGATGTTCTCTTCTTTTGGGATGAGGGCGATGAAAGTTGAATTTAGGGAGGGCAGAAGCCAATGAAGAGTATGTGATTCCTCCACCACTTGCCACACCTCTTCTTTTATAAGGTCCCAGAAGGTGTGGAAGAATGTAGTAGTGAAGCCATCCGGACCAGGAGCTTTGCCCTCCTTGAGCTGGTTCATAGCCAAATCCACCTCCTGAGGCATGACTGGTCGTAGAAGGAGTTGGTTGTGTTCTTCTGTGATGATTTTCAGCACATTTTGAGTGATCCTTTCTATAGCAGGCCGTCTATCAATTTGGGGTTCTTGATGGACTTCTTGGAAGTGACTGATGAACTCCTGTTCGATCTCTGCATGGTTTTCCACTCTTTCCCCTCCTTGCTTTTGTATGAAAGAGATGGTATTGTGCATTCTTCTCTGTATTGTTGTTATGTGGAAGAATTTAGTGTTCCTTTCTCCTTCTTTCAGCCATCTAATCCTTGATTTTTGCTTCTAGAGGATTTCTTCCTGCTTTCTTCTCTCCTCCAATTGATTGTGAATGTGCTTTTCCTGTTCCAAAGTCCCTTCCTTGTATCCCTCTGTGATTATCTGTTGCTGGAGTTCTCTCATTTCTTTGTTAAGATCTTATTGAGCCTGGAAGATGTTGCCAAAAGTCTCTTGATTCCATCGTTTGATTTGGGATTTCAGGAATTTGAGTTTCTGTTGAAACTGAAACATTTTTGAGCCTTCTGGTGAAGGGAAATTGTTCCATGTGGATTTGATGAAGTCTTTGAAAGTGGGATGTGTGAGCCAAAAAGCTTCGAAGCAGAATGGATGCCTAATCGAGGTTCCTGGTCTTTGCCATTGGAGAGAGATAGGCTAATGAACAGAGCTAGAGAATGGAAGAATTGATGTCGAGATGCACCTCCAAGATGCACTACGTTATCAAAGATGAGATATTTGTCTAGTTTAGACGTAATTTGTTTCCTTCCAGCCATGTGATTACTCCAAGTGTGCATTCCATTGCAGAATTGCAGATCAATTAGCAGATTGTTTTGGATAAATTCTTTAAAGTGGCCATTTTCCAATTCTAGCTTAGCGTGACCTCCCTGCTTTTCCTCCAACTTGGTGATCATATTGAAGTCGCCTCCAATGATCCACAGTGGATGGACTCTATTGAAGTTAATCATTTGTATTGTGTCTAGAAGAGCAATTTTGTTACCTGCCTCCTGTGGGAAGTAAACATTGGTGAGATGGCCATGAATGTTGGTGCCGATTATATGAAAAGTAGCCTGTATAATGTGATGGGAAGCATGAAAGTTTGAAAGCATTATAGCTTGCATGTTCCAAGCAATAGCTAGTCCCCCGGAGGCACCCGAAGCATCCACTGCAACTGAATGACAACCCAGCCATGCTCTGGAGAGGATGTTTCCAAGAGTGTTACTATTACATTTCGTTTCCTGCAAAAAGAAAATCTGGGGCTGCTCCTGTTTTATCATGTTTTTTATCATCCTGAGTTTCCCGGGGCTATTGAGCCCTCTTATATTCCATGAGGTGAGCTTCATGGTTCACTATTAGTGGTGGACTTGTAATACTTAGTCAGCTTAGCATATCTGCCTGAGTCTACCAGGATTTTCCCTATTGCAATAGTTCTTTGAAGATCCGTCTTTCTTCCGCGTTTTTTGGAGTCTTTAGGAAGGAAGCTGCCATCCCATTGACTGCCTGGCTGTATGCCCAGTTGTTGTTGCTGGTAAGCCCTGGAGATGATGACTTCCAGTGTACTGAGTTGATGCTCTTGAATCTTGTCGTAGTCTTTCTTTCTACATACTTGCTCAAGCTCGAAAATGTCAAGTCCTCCCAAATCAATGCTTTCCGGTTCTTCTTCCATGTGTTGCGTTTGACTGCTTTCTGCTGAGATGATTGCTAGGGGTAGAGATTGACCAAGGAGACCATCAACATCCATTTCATTATGTTTCCGATCAGGGTCCTTTCGGGCCACCTCAGGGATTCCAAAGCTGTCTTTTAGGGGCAAGGGAATGGGAGAGGAGCCAGAAAGAGGGGGGGGAGAGGATGAGATGATCAACGGTGGGATTGGCAGAGAGATCTGAGGTGGGTCTTCTGAAGTTTTAGCAAGAACCTCAAAGCTGTTGCTTGTGGAGGGAATGGAGGCAGCGTCCTGCTGGGGCTTTTTCCCAGTGGAAGGTTTTTTATGTGATCTCTTGTGGTTGGCGACCTTGGTGAAGCCATCTTGGGCTGACTTGTCTGAGGGTTCAGTGGCTTGGGGTTTGGCATTTAGAGGAAAATCCCAAAAAAGATGCCCATGGGCATGACACTTACGACAACGAAAGGGAACATGTTCAAAATCCAAGGGCTGGATCCATTCATAGTCATCATGGAAGAGACTTACCGAGTCCGGGAGGGCTTTGTCCAGGTGCATGAAGACACAAATACGAGCATAGGAGGTGTATCTGCGCAGCTTCATTTCTTCAGCAATTTTTATAAACTCCCCCAGCCCCTTGCCTATGTCTCTGAGCGATTCTTCATCCTAGTATTCCGACGGGAGTGAGTACATCCTAATCCATACTGGTGCCTAGCTGAAATCCTCCTTGTCAGGGTTAAATCTCTCTACCCAGTCCCTTAAGTACAAACCAGCTGAGTTGAAGAAGTAGGGACCTTCATCCATGACCCTGTTCCGATCTTCGATGCAAATGAATATTGCAGTGAAAAACCCTTTAGGTCCTAGCTGCAGGGTTACATGTCCGTTAGGTTTCCATTTGGTAGAGATCCATCCTTGCAAAGCTTTTTCAGTCGCCCAGAATCCAATAAATTTTCCAATGAGCGCATGGTCCTTCATGTACTGGATGTGTCCATTGATTCTTTGGCTGGGGAGTTCTATCTTGGGTCTTTCAGCTGCTATGGGTTTGCATGTCGCTGATGTAACCTTGGGCGGTTCCTGTTGCCCATTCTTTTCTTCTTGTACTTCACTGCGCCTGTCTGACTAATCAGTGGAAGCATTTGTCGTTTCTTGCATTGGGGAGTCTCTATTATCCGAGTCTTCATGTTCTGGACCCATCGGCTTTGTCGAATTCTTCGTTGGAGGATCTTTTACGGTTGAAGGGGAAGGCTTTGAGGCCCCCCCCTGAGGGAAAGCCATTGCAGAGCGGACTATGCCAGCAGTCTGCTGTCACGATGAGGAGGGCGGACGTAAGGCGACGACAGAGAGGGTTCAGACTACGCCGTTGCAGGGGCGTTCAGAAACCCTAGGTTGCAGAGCGCGTAACCAAAGCAGAGGCATCATTCCATTAGATAGGTATATCAATATTTATAAATTAAATACTATATTAAGGGTTTATTTTTTATTTTTTCATAAATATATTTTTGATTTTCTTGAAAGGTTAATCATTGTTGTATAATAAACAAAAGCCAAATGGTGGCAATGTGCCAAAAAAAACATTGCCACATGGCTCTTGTTAATAAATTAATTTAGAGTTGGAAATTAAAGGTTGTGGATAATAAGGAAGTTAACTATCAAATATTTCTTCAAAGTATTATAAAACATCTTTTTTACTTAAAAGTAAAAGATTTTTATATATGTAAATTAGTTAGTTTAAGTGGAGTTTAGTTTCTATTAAATTTAATGTTTAAATTTGATAAGAATGGGTTGGAAAATGTTCAAATTTCATAAAAAAGAGTTGAAAAATAGAAGCTAATTTTGAGAAGCTATACTATTTCAATCTCTCCTCTTAAAAAGGATGATATATATATATATATATATATATATATATATTCCACCTAGTTGGTATTTGAAACTTTTGAATTTTTTTTAGTATGGTTATTTATCTATATCATTATTAGGATTATTTAATTCGATAGTATGGTTATTTAGCTATATTATTATTAGGATTATTTTTCCATTAATTTTATAGGTTACATTTTTAAAAGAAATATAATTGTTTTTTACTTTATTTTAAGTTATAAATTATATGATATTAGATGTGTTTAGGGATACAATAAAAGTATTAATTATATAACAAATTACTGATAATTAAATTTGATGTAAAATTGTTTTAAAAACATTATAAAAAATTATAAATTATATGATATTAAATGTGTTTAGGGATATACTAAAAGTAATAATTATATAACAAATTATTGGTAATTAAATTTGATGTAAAATTGTTTTAAAAATATTATAAGAACTTGTAATGAGAAGTAGGGGTGATTTAGGCTAATAATTTTATGTAAATTTTCACAATTATTCATGGTGTAAGATGGATTAAGATTGTAGTTATTGAATTTTTAAAATGAATTAAAATTATAATTAATTTAAGATAAATGAAATAAAAGCCTAGTTAATAAAAAACTATAAAATAAGTAGTGATAGGAGAAGGGGTGATCTTTTTATGTGATGGAAAAATTGAAACACAATATGCAATCAATAATCAAGTGAAGTTTCTTGCTTTTTAGAAAGATCTAAACTTAGTCATTGAAAAAAATATTTGAAGAATTTTGATATTTGGTGATTTAATGATAGTGATTTGGCAAATATGGAAAGCCAAACATTATCACAAATGTGACTATTATTCCATGAAGCTTTGGATCCTTCTCCAACTTCAATAGTTTGAGTAGGTTGAACTCTTTCATATATTAAGGAATTTAAATTCATTAGCAAATGCTTTAGCAAATAAGGAAACAAGGTTGATTCATGAGATCATAGAATAGAATAATGAATGGTAATCAAATTCCCCATTGCCTTCAATTGCATTTATGAACAATAAATAATGACCAAAGTGGAGAATTCTGAGGGGCAAACAGATAGCTAGAGAATTAAATTCTTAGACGAGATGGCTTCTGAGGTTTGATGGTCATGATTTACTGACCTCAATCATCTCCATTGGTGTACTCATGTTGAATTAGAAATAACACCTGCCATGTGGAGTCCTTTCACTAGCTTGCCTATCCTTTGATCAACATTGAGTTTCAATTAATTAGCGACCGAGAAGGTTGCATTCAATTCCCCTTATATAAGGGCCATTTAGTATTCCTTCTCTGTTGCAAGTTGTTCTCTTAGCAAGGATTCCAAAGGTGAATTAGCATATAGATCCCAGCCTTGCATTCAATGGAGACATGGAAGAAAAGTAGAAGTCATGCTGGCTCTCTTAGTTTCAGCATTGCCTCCCCTCAGGACTGCGTTTGTCGAAGAAGTATATATCATTTTCCGAGCCTTGAATTTCACATCGTTTGGTTCCATAAATGTAGTGGTTAACAAAGCTAGCTCCCCAAAACTAGTGTTGACGTTGTGTAATTTGCCATGGCGAATGTGGTCACTTCTTCCCGTGCCTTTGAAACCATTGACATAAATGCAATTATGGACAGGGTCTTCGAGGCTATAGAAGGTATGTAGCTTGCCTTTAAGCAACATCTAATAGGTTGAAAGAAAACCTCACAAATCGCTTCAATTGTTAATCGATTCCAAACTCTATTTAATGTCTCTTAAAAAATTGGTCGTTTGCAGAGTGAATCGCAGACTGAGATGGAAATGGAGGACCTTTTCGTTGGAGGGGTACAACTAGCTCCAACAAAGGTTGAATTTGGTGAAAACCCAACACACAAAAGAATGAAGATGGTCCAAGCTCGAGAGCAGCAAAAGTGATTCTGAAGATGTGCTTGGTTTGGAGGCTAGTTTTTGGACAATTTTTTCCCTCTAAGTTTCATTTCTTAATGTCATGTAATTTCTGTTTGTACCTAAGCATCTACTACAAGCTACAAGGTATACAATATATACATCTTTTAGAATGATAGGTAAAAAGTGCCATAAACATAAACATAGGTTGCATATGTACTAGATATTTGAAATTATAATGGAAATAGAGGAATGGTATACAAGTTAGAGTCAGAAAACCAAAAGTCGTTTTTAATAAAAATATTCTAAGCATTTCTTTTGAAAAAAAAAATCTAAAATATTTTTTTTGGAATTTAATTTAATATATGATTGTGCAAGATGACGGAAATGAAATAATAATATATAATGGTTATTGTGAAATAATAATATATAATGGTTATTGAGTAAATGAAAAAATAAAATTATATACATTAAAATTTATAACAAATTATAATATGTTATAACAGTTCCAAGTTTTTATTTAAAAATTTATATAAGAATAAAATTTCAAAACGGAAGAAAATATTTTAAGATTTGATCATCCCATTTAAGGCGGAGATTGGTTCTAGCATGGAGATATATGGAAGCGAAGTATAAATTAAAATTGAAAATGTAGCACACAGAAGGTCAAGAGTCATAAAATGAGAAAAGTGCGGGGTTAAACTTATGGTATATATATGCACAGTACAACGTAAATGGGGTGAGAAAATTTATGGAGGGGGTTTCATTTACAGAGAATCACTTGCCCTCTCTCCGGATTGTTTAAATAATTTCCATTGTGCACTGAATCATCCACTGTCTAAACAGTGAAGAGCTCCTGGTTATTTAAGTGGCCGGCAAAATATTCTCCATGCTCGTTGGTTTGTGCCGTGGTAAATATAACAGTGTTTAATTATTGGTGAAATAGGATTGCTTTTTATTTTTATCCAAATTCTGGAACATGAACTCGTTGTTTATTACCATTGTTTTGCGTGCCTAGCAGATAAGGATTTAACAATTTAGGAGCAGTGGGCAGTGCTTAATTTAACGGTTTCGGAGGGATTGTAAGAAGGCTGCTTTCCATTTCATCATGCCGCCCTGGAGGCTCATTTCCTACGTGGTTTATGGGATCTGTGTGGCAACAGGTATTTATTGTTGTATTAAACATCGTAGACGTGAAAATGCTGTTGCCCCAGAGCCTCCTAATCAAGCGCCAGGCCCAAATCCAGTGCCGCCTAATCAAGCACCAGGCCAAAATCCAGCGCAAAATCCAGCGCCTGCTAATCAAGCGCCAGGCCCAAATCCAGCGCCTCCTAATCCAGCGGCAGGCCCATATCCATAATCAAGGGGACTTCATTTAGTAAGGCTATTAAAGGTGCCTCAAAAAGGGTGTAGAAACAGAAAGAATACTGAATGCTGAAGTGTTTTCATGGATATCTAAATTTATTTATCCAATGTCTTATTTTGAAGTGAAATAAAAAAGTATTATTTTTATATATTTTTATCAGAAACATATTTTTTAAAGTTTTTTTTTTTAATAATGTTTTCACTATTGATCTTGTGATATTATTTGTTTTATTATTTTCATTTTATATAAAATAAATATTATTAATTTTTTTAAGTTTCATAGAATTAAATTTTCATCATGTTAAATATATTATTACTATTAAAACGAAAAATTGAATTCGTATACTCAATCACCATGGATTCAAAACCCCTTAAACACCAACATTATTATTTATAATTAATTAATTATTTTACAATTATTTAATTATTTTAATTATATAAATTTTACATTATGAATTAGGCACCAACGAAAACCATGCTAGAATTTTGGTATCGGCTAGACTAAAATTGGAAGCCTTTGCTTAGGGAGTGCCTTAACAGTGCTCTCCTTCACCCACTATTCTATATCTCTTTGATTATAATTATACAATTATTCACTTACATTACTATTTATAATTATTTTATAAATAATTAATTATTTTAATTATATAAATTTTACCTTATGAAATATATTCTATAGCTATTCAATTTTTTACTATTATAAAAACTATATAATTATACCACTATTCACTTAATAACTATAATAAGTTAAAACTTAGATACTTAAACCAACTGTATCTTAAAATCAAAATTTCCCTTCAAAAATATTTAAAACTTTCTCATCGTATTTTACTTAATTAAAGTTACGTAAAATAATTCGTTATAAATTCTATCTATATTGACCGTTAGTAACAACTCATCTTAAGACACATCACATAAATATACATTTATTTTTAGAAGTTGTATCTTTAAATCCTAATATAAAATGTGGTGGTTAAAATTAATGTAAATTTTGTGTTTGTAATTTGTAATGAGGTCATTTGTTGATTTAGATTCATCAAAAGCAACCCCTAATTTGTAATGAGGCCAAAGTTTGATTTCGGTTTCTACATCTAAAATTTTTAATTGTTTTGGAAAAAATGAAATAAAAATCTAATCACAAAGTTAATATTAACATTTTTTTAATTTAAATGCTATTTTTAAAATATATATATAGATGGTATTTTTTTTATTACTTTAAATTATAACAAGTGTCACATTACAAACATTTATGTTTACATGATCTCAACCCATCCATAGGGTTTATTGATTATCTCGTTGTATTATAACCAATCCAAAATCAAAACTTTCTAACATATTTAAAAAAAAGATACTAGATCTTTAACACTAAATTCAACCAATATTAAAAATTAAATTTAAATTTAATATATGTTCTACCAACATAAATTAGTATTAAAAATTAATATTTTAACAACCTAAGTTAATATTAAAAATTAAAATTGAATGAGTAAAAAGGAAAGTAAGAAAGATAATGATATGTACAAATAGCCAATATCGTTATTAATTTTTTATATTATATAAAATTTAAAAGAACATTTCTATCTTTTTTATATTTCTTTTTATATAAATGTATATGAAGTGGTTTCATAATCCGAAATATAAATTCAAATGGAAATTATAAGGGAAATAATAAAATTAATTATTTGCACAAGAGTTGTAAAATTTGTTATTAAGAATTTTATA